>JAQZBX010019160.1:0-34009 GCA_029593785.1 Cabassous unicinctus
AAGCCAGTGCTCAACAACTGAGCCACATCAGCTTCCCTGAGTTGCTTTTCTTGTTAGTTTTGCTCACTGCTTGTTTTGTTTTTTTTCAGGAGGCACCAGGAACCTAACCCAGGACCTCCAATGTGGGAGGTGGGAGCTCAACCACTGGAGCCACATCCACTCCCTCTTTTGACTTTTTTAATCTGGCTACTAGAAAATTTATAATTGCATATGTGGCTTGCATTTGTGGCTCATATTATATTTCTATTGGATAGTGCTCTTTTAGAGTGCTCTCATTTAAGAGAAAATTTTCTTTACAAACCAAGGCATTTAGCAAAGTAGGTTCTGTAATCAGACAGCCTGGGATTGAATCCTGGCTCTGCCATTTGGGCTTTATGACCTTGGGCAAGTTGATTAATCTCTCTGCGCTTCTGTTTCCTCACTTGTAAAATGAGGATCATAATAGAGCCTACTTCCTACAATTATGGCGTTAGATCACTTAGAACAGTGACTGGTACATAGTGAGTGTTCAATTAATATTAGCTATTGTTAATATCAGAGGAGGCTTATAAAATCTTACAAGATAGTCACAATAGGAAGAAGAATAGGCAGAGAATTTTCAGATAAATCAAGCAAAAGGTTTATTACTATTTAAAACATGACTGAAAACACTTGCTAGATATAAGTTCATGGTTACCTTGATGTGACCCCTATTTTCTGACAGATAATGATGCTGAGGAAAGATTTCAAGCATTTACATAAGCATACAATGAATAAACAAATTAGCTAACTGTATTATGCGCAGATCTTGACCTTTGCTAATGAGTTGAGGAAGAGGATGATTAGAGGGTGCTTGCACTAGATGACCCAAGAGCTCTAAGTCCCTTAAACTCTAAGATTCCTTGGGAAAATGAGAGCCTATGTGCTCTGGGAGACATACTCAAAGGTCAAAGCCAGCTCTGCCACCCATTGCCCTTGATCAAGACACTTAATCTCAATTTTCTCTTCCGTAAAATGGAGATAGTACCATCTCTCTTGCAGGCTGAGGGTGAGGATTAAATTATGCAAATAAAACAACTGGTCCATAGAAGACACTATGACTAAATGGAATGTCAGTGTTTTTTAAACCAGATTTCTCAGAGTCTTTTTCTACAATTCCACTGTTTCACTCCCCATCCTTGCTTGGTCAGCTCAGGGAGTTGAAAGGACAGTTTCATCTGATGAAGTGTGCCTACACCAATAAGTAGGGTCTCAGTAGCTTTGAGCACACTCTACACTATCTTTTGTATTCTCCTCTGTCCCAGTAACACAAATGAGTTTCTTCCCCTGGGATGACGAGGCGAGCAGCAAAATGGGCATTGTTCTCTATAATGTTTAATCTGAAGTTCTGACCACTTTAAAGTACTTTACATGCATCTTTGCTTTAAAAAGAAAGGGGTGAGCAGATGTGGCTCAAGCAGTTGAACTCCTACCTCCCGCATGGGAGGTCCTGGGTTCGGTTCGGTTCCTGGTGCCTCCTGAAAAAATGAAAACGAACAATAAGCAAAACAAACAAAAAACCAACTCAGGGAAGCCAATGTGGCTCAGTGGTTGAGCTCCACTTTCCTACATACAAGGTCCCAGATTCAATCCCTGGCCCCTGGTACCTAAAAAAAAAAAAGGTACAAAAATCTGGAAATTAGACCCCCAGACAAGCCATGTCACCTGTCTTCCAGGGCAGGCCATGGGTCCATTCACTGTATAGCTCTGAGAGAGTACATTATTGCTGCCCTTGATTATCCCTTCCTCTGTCCAAAGTTTGGTTTCCAGACTGAAGAAATATGAGTTAAACTCAGTGAAGACTTAAGTTAACAGAGCATGTTGGACTCTAGAGAAAACACTCAGATTAATCTCACAGGGAGTGCGGGGATCCCTGGAAGTGTTTTAGCAGGGAACAACTAGGTCAGATTTCTTTGGTCAAAGTACGATGGGTGGATTAAAGTGAGAAAGAGCCTAGATGCAGGCCACCCCTATTCCTACCTCAGATCCTGCCTGAGAGGCCCCTGGCTTCCAGGGACCTAAGTACTGTGCTAAGTTCTTTTGGGATAGAGTCTGGTCTTGAAATGCATTATTCCCACTTAGTCACTCTTTTGTTCACTCAACAAATGCTGAATGATACAGAGCTGGGGTGGCATCATTTTGAGAATCCTTGTCCTGAAGGAGCCCACAGCTGGCTGGAGAGCAGAGAGTCGCCCAAATTCAGAGTGAACTATGGAACAAGGCTGAAGTAACCACAGTTGGCCTGATGAAGGCGGGTTGCTTATGGCAGTGGGAAAGCTGTAAATCCCAGCCAGACAGACATGAAGTTAAATCTCAGCTTCACCACCAACTGTGGGACCTTGGACAAGTGCTTTAAGCTTACTTTGCCTCATTTTTCCTGTCTGGAGGAATAAAACCTACTTTTATTTGGCTGTGATGGCCACTACATGAGAACATATAAGAAAATGCCTAGTGATAATATTAACCCTCCTTTATTGAGTACTTACTCTGAAAAGGCATTATGCTCAGCACTTTATATAATTTAAAAAGCTACCATTAGGGAAAGGGGGGTGGCTCAGTCGATAGAGTCCCCGTTTACCATATGGGAGGCCCCGGGTTCGCTTCCCGGGGCCTCCTTGTGAGGGCAGGCCGGCCCGCGCAGCCTAGTGTGCTGATGCGGCAGGCCCTCACGGCAGGAAGCGGGTGTAGCTCAGTGTATAGAGCCCCCGTTTACCATGTGTGAGGCCCCGGGTTCGCTTCCCAGGACCTCCTTGTGAGGGCAGGCCGGCCCACGCGGCGCGAGGGGCTGATGCAGCGGGACCTCACAGCGAGGGGAAGATGGGCAGTCACGGAGAAGACACGCAGCGAATGGACAAAGCAAGCACAAGCAGCAAGGGGGGGATAAATAAATAAATAAATAAATAAATAAAAATTAAAAAAAAAAAAAAAAAAAAAAAAAAAAAAAAAAAAAAAAAAGCTACCATTGTTGTCCCTGTCTTACAGCTGAGGAAAGCAATACTCAAAAACTTTAAGTAACTTGCCCAAAGTCACACAGATAGTAAAGGGTGGGACCAGGACTCCAACCCAGGCAACCTGTCTGCAGAGCCTGCTCTTAACCACTGTGACCACTGCCTCCTAGTTCAAGGTCAGCAGGAGCCCAATCACTGTTATTATGAAGGAGGGGAAATGATTTCTGGGCCAGCTTGTAGAAAGGTCTCCTGCTTGGTCTTCAAGGGTAGGTACAATATGGAGAGGCTCTAAGGGGTGAGTGACGTGGGGAGAGAAGGTAAGGAAAAGCTGTGATCAAATGAACTCGGTGGCAATGCCAATAGTGTGTTCTGGGGGCACTGACATGGAGAAAAGGGTTTCTGTAAGAAATAAGAGATGTTTGGGAAACCTTGAATATCAGGCTAACAAATCTTAGAGAGCCAAAAAAGTTATACGCAAAGAAGCGGAATATGAAATCTGAAACCATCTGTTTGGGGCATCTCACTGAATGTGGGCATTTTGGTTGTAGTGTGGAGCATGCTTACCACATATGCTTGTGGACAGCATGGCTAGATAGCAGAACAGCACAGCACAGCATTCCTACCAGGGCTCTTCACTTCTCAAAGCATTCACATGGCCATTGCTCTTACTTGGTACCCAGAAAAGTCCTGGGCAGGAGTCCAGCAAAAGTCCTTCTGCTTTGGGAGGCAGTTAGGATTATCCTTTGGTCCATGATTCCCCAGTGACACCCCTGAGCAGCTGACTCCAGGTGGCTCCTGGTGAGTGCCTGAGTCAGGTCAATGCAAATCCCACAGCCCCACAGCACCTGTCAGCCACCCCCGACCCCATGCAGAGAGCTTGTTTCACAAAAGGAGATTTCTCTGGATTTGCCATTTTGAATTCATTCTGCTTATTTCTCTGCACCTTGCAGAGGCTGGAAACCAAACCTTATTCTCCTCAGGCTGGTTAGAAGGAAAATCTATTTTTTTTAAATGGCTGCAGCCGCTGTTGACCACCAGATTTCTTTTCATGGCTATGCTTCTGGTAACAATGGAAAACAAAGGCAGGGAGGGAGAGGGGCGGGGATGTGACAATTCTTCCAAGAGGCATCTGCAGTTCTGTGGAGGAGGTGAGGCAGTGGGGGGAGGTTACTTTCACAGTTATGTGAAGGGAAAGTCCCTTGATGAGTAAAAGGAGTTTTGATGTGCAAGGTGATAGCAGATGAAAGAGATTATGGAGCCTCACTGTGTTTTCTTCGGAAAGTCATCCTAGGATTCCATATGCCCTCCACGGTTCTGGAAGGATAAATACGTGGGTGGGCAAGGTCATATAGATTTTGACAAGTTGTCAGGAGACAATTCCCTGGTGATTATAAACATATCACTAATGAGAAATGACCAACACTTGGCCATGGGATGTTAAGGTTCATCTGGCCATTGACCTCAGTAATGATTAACGTGTGTCAGCACACTGAATGCAACAGGATAGAATGGCAACTTCTGAGAGTAAAATTAAATTAGGAAATAATAATAATAATAATAATAATAATAATAAAGGCACAGATGTTTTGAATGGTTGGGTATCAGAAAGTAGGGTTGAACTTTCAGAACAGCTTCACCAACCAGGTCCCTTTTACCTGATGGTCCTGAGCCCCAAGGCTCTGAAATACCAATTCTTAGATGTTCCTTTGATCATTCCCCTGGCCCCTCGTAGGTACTCAGTGTTCACAGCTCACTCACACACCTGGCACCTACTCTGTGTTGAGCCCTATGGCAGGGGTTCTTAACACTTTTTGTTCCATGGACCCCTTTGCCAGTCTGGTGAAAATCATGGACCCCTTCTCAGAATGTAGCAGCAGATAGTTTTATGACACTCAACTAGCATCAGGTCTAACAACTACCATAATTTCGAAGTATGGATGAGCATAAGTGATTTTTCGAGATATGCAACAACTATAATGTGATATGAAATGAATACTACTGTAATTTGTTGCATATATTCATAAGTGAAGGAAATGCTAGATTTCAGTTAGAGGTCAGAGAAAATAAAGATAATAAGTTGATTTTTTTCAATTCAAGCTCACGGACCCTCTGAAGTCTTTCCGTGGACCCCTGGTTAAGAACCCCTGCCCTATGTCATATAGACATATGGAAGTGAATGAGACACAGTCCCTGCCCTTAGGGTGTTAATCAATTCTAAAATAGAACGAGGAGTGCAAATGAACAAAACCATCTCATGATGTTCCCTTCCAGGTGCTTCCTCACACCTGTGGAACAATGTAGTCCAGTGGGTGGGGCAGATTGTAATCTTATAAATACCACCAGCCTTATCTCGAGTCAGAGCTGAGCAGGCCCAGCTGTGGTATTGGAAGTAGCGGACTGAAAATGAAGGAGGCAAGGCTAATGTATTTCAGAAACTTCTTGCTTACATTCAGTGAAAATATCTTTTACACACTTCTTTTGAAAGACCCACCCTTGCCACTCTTTGCCTGCAATTAGAGCATGCTGCCACAAGGGGCACCATGAAGCTGTGTGATCCAAGCTGCCATTCCCCACAGGCATGGTATGCTGAGCAAAATACAGTTTTTCGTTGTTAACTTTTTAGAACATAATTTTCAATTAATTGAACATAAAAGGATTGCACATTTGACAGGACCAAGCCATGGTAACCTGTATGTCAAGAGTAGAGGGTTGTAAATTCATCAACGTTTAATAAAATTCACTGTGTGCCTACTATGTACAAAGAGAAACAGCACTGAGTTCCTGTTCTTTGGTACTCACTCCTGCAAGAACAGATACAGACAGAAAAGCAGTGCAGCAAGTTAAGCAGCTAATGGAGGATGAGCTGAGAGTGCTGGGAGCACAGAGGAGGAGTGACTAAATCTGGCATGGAGGAATATACACAAGCTCATGTGTGTTGGGTCCAAACATTCATTCCAGCCCTGAGTCAGAGAGTTTACACCAATACACATGGGAGAAAAGCAAATATGTTGGAATACGTTGATGCTATAAAGAATTGGGGTTGGCCTGTTCAGTGACCTCAAACATATCACCTACAACTCTGGACCTCAGTTTCTTCATCTGGTACTCTGAAAGCTTGGCAGTGGCCATCCTGATCATATGGGCCTGGAGCAGCTTAGAGGTTGGAGTGATGATCTTTATCCCCAGTGGCCATACCTGGCCTTGTCCTAGCCCCAACACCTCCTTGGCACCTGCTTGTCTGGACCTTGTTAATGCTGCTTCATGATTCTGGCCGAAATATTCTGAGGGATCCTGAAGGACCCACTAAGATGCCAGTGCTAGTGAAACTTGGTGTTTGTGAGGTGTCAGCCTTTGGTGTCTGGTGGAAATGGTCCAGCTTTCCTGAGTCTCCGTTCAGTTTCACAACCCTCTCTAGAAACCATGCTGGTACCACCAGCCTGACCACCACACATACTGCTTTGCCACCTTCAGTAGGTTTTCTGACCTGTGGTCTGTCCCTGAGGCCACTTTGTGGAAAGCCAGGACCCAGTCAGGCAGTAGATCAGCCAGTGCCAGGCCAGCCTCACCTCTTGCCTCTCAGGTTCTTGAGAAGCCCAGGTCCTACCTGGGCTGTGTCTCCTAAGGAGGCCTTCTTGGGCCATGGCAGCTGCCCCCCTGCCAACCTTCCCTTCCTCTCCCAGGGCCCCTCTCTCTCCTGTCTATGGGTATGACAATGCCCTCCCCAGAATTGGCACCTCTGTGTTAGGGGATGCAGAGGAGTAACTAATTTTAATAAATGAAAAAAAAAACCAGAGTGTTTAAATTCAAGTAAGCTGTTTAAAGCTGGTAATTGCCCTAAAGAGAGAGTTTTAATATACAGTATATTAGAGCAATACCTGGTTAAGAGAGTAAACAAATGGAGGTACTGAAAAAGCCCTCACTGAAATTCCATTTACAAGTCTTAAAAAGCATCTTTTGAAATAGTTCATGTATCTGCAATAAGACCTAGGAAATTTCATACCTCAGAGACCTGAGCTAGCTCAGGTTCCCCTCCCAGCCCCGACCCCTTACTCTGGTCCCTGAGTCCTGGACTCTGTCTGTGTAGAGCTCATCTCTGCCAGCTGGGACCAGGTCTAGTCAGGCTGTGTTTGTCAACCAAGGAACATCCAGGGGCAGTGGTGATGAAACTTCTTGCCTTGCCCTGACCCCCTCAACTCCCATCACCAAACACATACCCCCTCTGGCTAGGGCCTGGATGGTTCCTTAATCTTGCTGGAAACACTTGGATGCCTCTCAGGTGCGGTCAGGCAAACCCGCTGCTCTCCTGCTCCAAGCACTTAGGACTCCCTTCCCAGAGAGAGCAAACAAAGGAAAATCAACACGGGGCCTTTAAAACCACTCTGCAGAGGATGCTGCCTCCACCAAAGGAGATGAGAAGGGCCAGGCTGAGATAAGCAGAGCTGCTTAGAAACCGAACACAGACAAATTAAAACATTCATTAGAGGCAGTAGAACGCAGATCAGTCGAATGAAAAACAAGATGTCTCCCAAATCACTGCAGAAGATAAAAGAAATCATCAGCCATGGCTCAAAAGTCAGAAAAGGAAATGCAGAAAACAAGATGGCAGGAGGCCACCCAGAATGGTTATGACAATAAATCTAAGCATTTAACGTTCCCTTGTTAGAAGACAAAGGTTCTCAGATTAAATTAATACAAGAGACGCACCTAAAATAAAATGACTCCAGGGTAGGCAAAGCTATACCAGGTAAATGCAAACAAAAGAAAAAGCGTGAGTGGCTATATCAGACAAAGCACAATTTAAGGCAATACACGTCAAGCAAGATAAAAAGGGTAATTTTATATTCATAGGAGCAATTGTGAAAGCATAACCGTTCTGAACATTTGTACACTCAGTACTTTAGCATCAAAATACATGAGGCAAAAACGGCTACCATTAGAAATACAGGAAGACACTGGCCAAATGACTGTTGTGGGCATAAATTTACATACTATTCTCAGTATACCTGACACCAGTAGCTAAAATATACATAACAACAGAAAAGAGTAATATAATTAAGAAGATTGAATTAAAAGTTGGGTACTGAATTTGTACTAGTACAATGTTTGTCATGCTTCAAAAGACCATCATGTATTTGATGCTTATGATATAAATATTAAATTGAATAAAATGTATGTATCCAGTATCATTAGAATTGCATTTTTAAAAACGCTAAGCCCCTGAAAAGCCACTGAAAGTAGAAAAAAATGTTAGAGTGAAATTTATCCCTATGGAATAAGATTTATAATTTCCAAGATTTGAAACCATATATTCATGGGGAGGGGGGTAAAATTTAACAAACCAGTGTAGCAGACAGTAACTTCCTGCAAGGCCCAGACAACTGGGCTTCTTGGCCCCTCCAGGCCGTCCTGGTTACTCCTTGAATCTCTCTGCAACTTTTTTCCAGGGCACTGCTTTCTCCCAGCTCAACTCCAGTCCCTCTACTGTGCCTTTCAACCCTTCCATGCTCCACTGGCAGCTCAGATGTGCTTGCCCCAAGATATATTTTGGTCCCCTTGCTTCCCCCTCTGCCTGTGCTCCTGGTGACCTCACCCACTCTTGTAGAGGGAAGCAGCTTCCCTGTGTATGCTAAACACTTCTGAATGCAAACTCATTGTAGAGCTTCAAGGGAATGCTTCAGCCTGAAGACTGGACGGCATCTTATAGATGTAGGGCAGGTGTGGTGGACGGGCCTGCAAAGGACATTGTAAGCACATGATGGTGGGGCAGACGGATTGAGTGTGAGGTGGGAATGCCCCAGGGGATGGTGATGAGAGCATTTATGCATCCACAGTCAGACATAGAAGATCCATCAGAATAAATTGACACCTTGAGCATGCTATCTGAAAACAAAACTTGTGGCTCTGACTAACGGGATTATGAACTATGGTTATAGCAGTCATCAAGAAAAATAACAAAGTTGAATATACATAACCAGGCCCAGGCTGCCCTGGTACTTGGAACCTCACCCAGGACCCCTCAAATTCTCTTCAGCTCATCACATACACCCAGCCACCAGTTCAGTGGACAAAGTGCGCCCACCACTGAGATTTGCTGGTCAATAGCTTCTGGTCTGACTTTTCAGGAAGACCAGAAAATCCGTAAATACCCTGTGGCAGTGTGAAAGTATTGTATGAATCTTAAAAGAAAAATATATATTCTTGAACTAATCCATTCCTGTGGGTGTGAGACTCTTTTGATTGGGCTATGTCAGTGGGGTATGACTCAGGTTGAGTCTCTGCCCTCTTGCTGGATCTTATATAAATGGAGACAGAAGAGAAGAGAAGAGAAGAGAAGAGAAGAGAAGAGAAGAGAAGAGAAGAGAGGAGAAAGGAAGCTGCCATTTTTTATTCTGCCATGTGACAGAAGACTTGAGGATCCCTAACAGCCAAAGCTTAACCATGAAGCCCCCAAGAGGCTGTGCCCACAGAGCAGCTCAAGTCTGAAGAGACAAGCCATATGTCTGATAGCCCACAGATGAACTCGGGAAGAAAGCAGAACAGCCAAGACTGAGAGAGGAGGCCCAGAAAGAGACAAACCTACACCTGGTTGCCCACAGTTGAGCTCCAGGAGATGGTAGATTCTGGAGGGGAAGGCAGGGACCTCAACAGAGACCAGTGGCCATCTTGCTTCACCACGTGGCAGGACCCCAGGATCACCAGTAGCTGACTTTGGTGAGAAAACATCTCTGCTGATGCCTTGATTTGGACATTTCATGGCCTTGGAATTGTAAGCTTTTACCCTAAACAAAATTCCCATTATAAAAGCCAACCGTTTCTGGTACTTTGCATTGGCAGCCCTGTGGCAAACTAAGACATACCCTAAAGTCTTTAATTTACCAGCAAAATAAGTGAGGAAGAGACCAGGTTTCTAGCCCACTGATGTGGAATGTTAAATAAAGGCTTTTATAACTACAAGGTACAGTTTTTGAAAATGACAAAAATAAACTTAATTACTAATTCTAAACATATA
Organism: Cabassous unicinctus; assembly: GCA_029593785.1. NCBI lineage: Eukaryota > Metazoa > Chordata > Mammalia > Cingulata > Chlamyphoridae > Cabassous > Cabassous unicinctus. The sequence continues at coordinate 9,976 of JAQZBX010019160.1, forward strand.
TTCTTATCAATTTTCAGCTCTAAGTATATACTCTTATTGGAAAGTGAATTACTTTAAGTGAGCTTTCTAAAATTATTATATATAATTTCTCTTGCATTCCTAAATTTGGATTGTTATCCAGTTACCATTTTATTTTGAAAGGCAAACATGCATCAGACCTCTCTTTGGAAAACTGGTTTCATGAACTACTATGTAGCTTTCGGGTTCTGGAGAAATAAGAGATGTTGCAGAGTAACTTCCAGCAAGTCAGTTAACTTTTTTAAGTCTCAATCTCCTCTTCTTAAAAATGAGGAAGACAATGCCCATCATAAAAGATTGTTGTAAAGAAAACCATGTTTCCCTACGTGCCTGATATGGTGTCTGTCTTACAGGAGGAGCTCAGTAAATATAGCAGTTATTATTAATCTCACATCACACAGTGCTTTTCAGCACCCACCACCACCACACAAACATGATGGGTGAACATCCACTTAGGAAAAACTCCCAGGTTTTGCACACTCCCTAGCAGGATGGCTCTAACCGTACATCCTTTCTCCCATTAGAACATTAGCATGCACGTGACTGAAATCAAAGTGACAATAGGAAAACCCCTAGAATTTTTGCTTATTTATTTCTTGAGAAAATTAGTCCCAAACTTTATAACTTGATTATCAGTAACAAATCAGTGGGGATCCACCAGTGTCTAAAAACAAGTCCCAATTATTTGAGAGCCTATTTCTCGGAACCAGGCACATCATAACTTCCCTGGGAAGCAGCGCTAAGAGTCCCTTCTACTGTGTGATACCTCAAGGGCTGTCTCCTTGCCCCAGTCAGACTCTCAAGCAACTGGGTATCTAGGGCCACATTTTCTTACTCTCTCTCACCCCACATTCTCTTCCTGGTATGGTGTCTTCCTTTTAGCTAACACTTAATAAATGTTTCATGAATAAATGCATCTGAATTGTGCTCCCCTTTTGCACCTCCCTGCACTGGGACCCAGCAAATATGCATTAATGAGACAAAATCAGGTCAGGTGACCTGGCTTCCATCAATAACTTACCCAGAAAGCAAATGATTAAATAATGCATGTCTATCCACTTGACATGACATTCTGCAACTGCTGGGAATAATGCTTTTGAAGACTTACAGGTAATCCAGAGACATATCTAAAATTAATTAACTAATAGACCATAAAGAAAGTGTCCTGGTCCAGCCATCACACACATGGACCCAGCCTGGAGGGGGAAAGTCAAACAGAATTTGTTGCTATGAGGGGTGTGATTCTGCATGATGTATTTCTGAATTCTCTTTCATGTTGTTTGTTTTTTACAATGAACAATGAGGTGATGGAGGGGAAAGGCCCCCAAGATGGGAAATTAACCCAGGGCCTTCTCATAGGCACATGGCCAAAATCAGCATGCCGGACTAAGAATGAAGGCAAGAAGCTGATCCAGATTCCCAGGAATGAAATGTGGATGTGTATTTGACCCGAAGTATCTGTCATGTACAGCCTCAGAGTTTAAATTAATCCTCCTTTTAGTTTATTGACATCTATGAAATTGATTCTTGCCACAGAATCATAAGCCATGGCCCTGGCATTACAGTTGATAAAAAGTGTGACTGGGGATGCAGTAGAAAGCATCTGCACCAAATATTCACAGAGGGGCACCATGGTGGGCTTTGCTAAGACCTATGTGTTTTCCCCTGCTGGCCTGCAAATAATAGGGTCCTGATGTTTGGGGGAGGGGGCGGGGGGTAGGGTTATATGTTGGTGGCAGGGGCTGGGAGGGAAGGAAAGGACAGCTGTTGCTGCTGTCAGGTCAAAGCTGACCTTGAGTGTTGCCCCCTCTACACTCATGTGGGAAGCCTGGTCCCACTTTAAGTTCCTTTCCTCACTGCACATCTAGGCTTCATTCACCTCTCCTAAGGTAGGACCCATTGCTTGGTCCCCAGAACCGTTTCCTCCCTTCATTCTTCAAGTCCTTCATTTGGACAAAAGCAGGCAAGGGCACGGCTAAGGGCTCGTTGCTGACAAGGATAACTAGCACAGGCCAGTGTCGGCCCTGGGCTACCAGTAGCACTCCCTCCCAACATGGCTACAACTGGCCCTGCTACACCTTAGGCCAGACAGGAAGGGCCTGTGGGGCCCATCGCATGAGCCCTAAGCTCCCTTCTCCTGTCCCAAGCTCTGGCTGAGAGCAGAAACAACCATTCTGGAATCAATGTAGGAGCCTTGAGGCCCAGTACCTCCCAAACCCATCCAGATTCTTCTTGAGAAATCCGGCCCTGCACCAATGTTTCCAGGGCAGTCAGAGGTCCCTTCTCACCAAACTCAGAGGCTCCCATGTCAGGCCCACAGAGATTTCAGAGCAACCCCTTCCTGATCAAGCACAGAGCTCTAACCATCCTGCACAGCCCTGACTGGTGCCCAACTCTGGCAGCTTCTGTTACACTGAGTTTTACCCCAAATGCAAGGTTTGGCAGGCAGCTTAACTGGACTCAAGTCTATTGTATCAAATAAGAAGTCAGACAGGCCTGTCTGCCAGAGGGCCAGACCCGGCTCTGCCCATATTGGAGCCCAGACCACCAAGCAATCCAGCCGGGGGCTCCCATGCACCCCTCCTTGGGTACCTGGTGGGGTCAGGACTGGATCCAGATCCACAACCCTGCACTGATATAGACCTTCACCCGTGTCTGCCCCATCTGTGCCACCCGGTGTGCAGCCTTCATAGAGGGGCCATCTTGCCCAGGGTAGCCAGGTTTGGTGAAGTCACTGAGACTATCCCCTGGTTTGGCTGGGGAGGGTCACTCTGGCCACAGCCACCACTGCCATCTGGGAGCTTTGCTGTAACCGCAGTTCCCAGAACCAAGAACCTGATGGATCACGGCTACCTCTGGGCTCTCTGCACACACCATGCTGTGGCATGGCCAGCTGTGTCCAGTCTGCCTCTCTCCTCCAGGGCAAAGACCAAGTCGGACCCCCCTCTGGTCCCAGTCCCGGCTCAGGCACGAATGGAGGGCTCATATGATGTGGGGACCTCAGGGACCGCCTCTTGCAAACCTCCCCTAACCATTCTTTTTTTTAACTTCCATAATCAGTTACAGAGAAGAGGGTGTTAGATGCCTGCTTCCCAGCATGACTTCCTTGGAAGGCCCCTTTCTCCCTGTGACAAGTTCTGCTATCTGCCTCCCGCCCTTTGAAGATCAGATTCAAAACAGTATAGGGACGAAAGGGTGAACCACTCCCCAAGGTGAGGAGACCCCTCTGGCGCAAGCTGTCCAGGCACTTCTGCTGTGGCTCCTGTTCACCCCACCACCTGCCCTGAAATATGGGGGCAGGATGAAGGCTATTCAATTTGCAAACCAGCTGCGGAAGTGGCTGTTTGAGGCAGGCCGTGTGGCTCTTCTATTTGAAGTGTTGCCTCTGATACAACCGTCAGGGATTTGTTCTGAGTCTTTCTGATCATTTGCAGTTTATTGCCCTCAGCTTCCTAATGTCTTTTTTTCCATGGCCAAAGCTTCTTGGGTGATGCTCACAGAAGCAAAAGGGCCTGAGAGCTGGAAAATCATGGGCCTTTAGCTGCTGTAAGTGGAGTCAAGTGAGTTTGTCTCCACGGTGATGTTTACTTCCCTGCTCCTGGGATGAGACATACATAGGGTGCTCAGATGCTCCAAAGCAAACACAGAAATGGGATGTGGACAAAGGTGGACACAAGCTCTCAGGAAGTCTAGGGCACCTGGCAGAGAGAGGAGAAGCTGCTTCCCTCTGGGACAGACCCCGTTAACCGGTGTTGAGCCTTTCCCACTCCGAAGGTCTTTCTCTTGCATTTCTGGGGCTTAGCACAGGGAACAAGAAAATGGGTCCTCAGATGAACCCATCTTGTACCTGCCCCCGCTTTCCATTCTCCTCCCCTCGCCCTGCCCTTCCCACTCCCTCCCTCCTGCCTTTCTCTGATTTAATGTCTCAGTTCCCACATTTGGAGGTGACTGCAGAGGCCTTGCCACTGAGGCCCAAGCTCACAATGTGTCAGAGCCTCCAATGTGTCATTATCAACTCACTGTCCACTCTGCGACCCAAATGCAAGATGTTTCCCAGACCCTGACTCGGAATCATCCTGTTGGTTTCTGCCCATAGCTCTAGGGTTGTGCTGTCCAGTATACAGTAATAACCACTGGTCACACGAAGCTGTTAAGTTAAATTAAGAATTCAGTTTCTCAGTCACACTAGAACCACATTTCAAGTGTTCAATAGCCACGCATGGCTCTAGTGGCTACCCTATTGGGCAGTGCAGATACAGAATAATTCCATTGGACAGTGGGGTCTAGGGCCTCAAGATATTTTAGGGTCCTAGTTATTCCACTGAATGCATTCATTATCCCTTCCAGCTCCTCTTGCAATCTGCAAGTTTTCTACAGATGTAGAAAAATCAACTTTGAAATCTGACAGACCTGAATTTAAATCTGTTTTGAAACCTAGAAGTTGAGTGACCCTAGCAAGCCTCAGCCTTCTCATCTGTAAAATGGGAATAGTAATATCTACTTAGGAGGACTGATGGGAGAGTTAAATAAGCAAATAAAGTACCAAGCACAGTGCTTGGTGGTGAGAAGCAGTAGTTATTATTGTTCTGGTTATTGATAAGCTGTTGAACAGCACAGGGTTGAGGCCTGAGTCTATATGAGGGATTTAATTGCCTGTACACAGTTGGAGTTGGAAAATGAGTGCAATGATAGTGACAGAGCGATGAGGAATGTAGATCTTTCCCATGGCCTCTGGGGGATATTTCTATTTTGGGTGCTATTTCCTCACCGTATTGATTTTAAATCAATTGTTAAGAGCTTTTCATTGTTTCACAGTTTTCTGAAGCAAGTCTCTTCCTCAGATAGTCAGTAGCTTCCACTGGAAACCTCCATGAATGAGTCACTTCTGTAGGAGCCAAGCAGCAGGGGTGATCTGCTGGACCAGCCAGGGCTCAGCTTGAAGTCACCATGGGGAGACCTACAAAAACTCCTTGGCATGGTCAGGCGCAGGTTATCCGTGCGAACTTGGCCAGCCAGCTCACCAACCTTTGTTTCCTCTTCTTTCAAAGCCCAGTACCCATAATGACTGCCAGCCAAGGGTTGTCAAAGATCAAATGAGGTTATCAAATCAACTCTCATTTCCTTGGGGTACACTTGTGCCTGGCATCCACTGGGGGAAGGGAGGGACAGGGCAGTGGGGAGCCTGGTTCTACATCAAGCCTTGGTAGACAGCAGACATGTGTTGACCAGATGCCTGACCAGGTAAAGATCCTGTTTAGAACTGTGATCTTCACCTTGCAAAAGTGGGACCGGATTATTAATACTGCAATAGAGAAGATGATCTCAAATAGAGCCTCTTTTTTACTGTCACCTTTGTTCTACTCTCTTCAGTTTAAAGTTTATATTTTTTGAGGAAAAGCAGCCCCATGTTCAACACCAGGGAGTCCTGTTCCCTTTTTGGTTGAACCCACTCACTCAGTGCTCCCTGAGCACCCTTCACATGCCAGACTCTTTGCTGGGTGCTAGGCGTACATCATCAGCCTCAGGGACATACATGTGAGTGGCTGCACTGCAGAGCACAGGGCAAGGGAGGAGGAGGGCTGGTGTTGGTTAGAAGGAGAGACGCCTAAGGGATGTCAGTCCCCTCCAACACGGGTGTTGTGGTCGCTGGCAAAAGCACAACTCACACAAGCTGTGATGTAAAGTCATTTTACTCACATAGAGAAGAGACAGACCAAGGTCAGCTCCACTAGTGGGTAGAGGTTCCCCAGAAACAGTAGGCCACGCAGACATTCTACACACAGCACCCCTCTCTTGTGTTTGTGTGCTGTAGTGGAAGTATCCCACTCCCTCCCTGCTAGGGGTAAATATACCATTGAGGAATGAGATAGATATTGTAAAACATGCCCGGGGGAGCCAATGTGGCTCAAGCAGTTGAGCGCCCTCCTCCCACATGGGAGGTCCTGGGTTCAGTTCCCAGTGCCTCCTAAACAAGACAAACAAACAATGAGCAGACAATGAGCAAAAACAACAAGCAAAAAAATGAGCAAACAGATGAGGGAGCCATCTCAGGGGGGAAAAAACAAAAAACAAAAAGCATGCCCCCCAGAGTCAGACTGATTCCAGTGAATACTAACATATGCTTGGGACAATAGGGGAAGGAATGTACCAGCTGCTAGGGGATTGTGTTTTATCCTGCCAGGCCAATACATCTTGTTCTGAGCACAGGATGTATTTATAGGTCCCAGGGAAAGGTGGCAGGCTGCCCTAGGACTGCCCCCTCACACAGCTGGCCAAGCCCAGGGTGGGGGTGCGGAGGTGGTCTCCCTTCTGGTTGGTTTAAGCCTCCCTCTCTGTGGGACTGCCTACTGTTCTCCAAATTCCCACCACCCAACATCAGCCTGGGTTGGGCCAAGGCCAAACAGCTTGTTGAGTGTCCCAATAGCCTCCTAGCCTGCAGGTTCACCCATCCTCATCTTCCTGCACCTCTAACAACAATCTGAAGAACTTGGGGCCAGGTTTGATGCTTCCATGGGGCCTTCACTTTCCTGCCTCTGTCCTCACAGCCTCCTTGGTTTATATCCTTCCTTCTTCCCATCCTGTGTCTTCTCTAGGGGGCCAGCAGAGCCACTCTGGTTCCTTAGGGGCTTCCCCTTGTCCTCATGGCATCCAGTGAAGTGTGCCTCCCATTCCTACCACATACCACATGCCCTAGGATCCAAGGAATCTCTCAGAGATATGAAGAAGCCAGGTCCCCCCTTCGCCACTGGGGTAAACCCAACCACTGAATCTTCAAATGGGATCTTAGAATCTTCCAGTTGGAAAAGACCCTCTTGGCATACAGGGGTCTTGCCCACTCCAGCTCTCCCCCTCCCCTAAAGCAGTCTCTTTCTTTAGAATTAGATCCTCCCTCATCAGTTCCAGTGTACCTCCAGAGATGTCCATGAGGTTCACTTTTTATTACCTATGGGCTGAGAATTAACAAAAGTCTGAAGCCAGAGGTTCTGATTTGGGCGCCTTGAAAGCCCCACTGATGATGATGATAATGATGATGATAATGATGTGGAGGAGGAAGGGAGGGGATATGTACCATGATGGGCACCATCCCATCACCTGAGGCCTAGGTCCTTCTTCTACACCTTCCTGTGAGAGCGTTTCTGTACCTTTTATTAGGGACCATTTCATTAATATCCTGGTTTATAGTAAAAACTCTGGGGCAACAGATTTGCAGGAGAACAACACTGTGTCTATTGGGCATTTCTAGTGCCTGGCACAATGCCAAACATTTTGCATGGAATTTCTCATTTCATCCTTTCAACTGTCTTATGATGTGGCTCCTATTATTACTTGCCTTTTACAGATGAGAGAATTGGGGCTCAGAAGTGAAGTTACTTTCCCCAGGTCACGGTGGAGTCAGGCCCAGTTCGAACTGAGGGTCTGACTGTTGAATCACAATGCCACATGCCCTTAGCGCACACTGAGAGTCACAGGGTTTCTGAAGATGTTTAACCCCCTGTTTCCCCACACCATTATGGAGAGGTGAGTGAGGTGGGCAGAAGAGCAGAGTTAATGTCCTGGGGGCGGGCTCAGGACTCAAAACCATAAGACTGAATCATTAGGGTAACTACATCCTGCTGCCAGATTCTCATGGGTATTTAAACACAAACACACGGGGATGCCCTAGTGGTGTAATGACATGGCAGCACTTCACAGAAGCAGGGGAAAATGTCATCTCAATGGTGAATGGCCAGGGCAGGGTGCTCCGCAGTCACCCTCAGCCCCAGGTGCCAACCTGCTGTGCTTGTGCATGTACTGGCCCAGCATCTCCTACAGCCCAAACCCTGAAGGGCTCAGCCAGGGCTCTGCTGGTGTTTACTAGAAGGAAGCAGAGCAAAGGGATGGTGAGGATGACAACAGTCAAAATAAGGAACCAACTCCTCTGGCTTTGTGCAGGGAGGGCCTGGACTAGGTTGCAGACCTCCCCAGACTGAGCCCTCGGTCACCTTGGGCCTCTCCCTCTCTGTCCACCATGTCCACTCTCAGTGTGGTCTGCCCACCCCCTACTGAGGCCTCCAGAACCTCCCTCTCTCCAGTGTTGCTTTGCTGGGCGAGAGTACCCTGACAGCACACACCCCCAAGCTACCCCCTGCCTCCAGAGCACCCACAGCAGCCTCCAAAGCTTGTTTTGCCTGTGTCAGCCTGATCCTCCTGGCTTGGAGCTTTTGCAGAGCCTAGAATAGAGCCAAGCTTAGTAAATCTTGTTAATGGTTAAATAATGGAGTGAACCCAAATGCCTTGTGCCCAGGCCTGAAGCAGAGGCCCAGGGTACAGGGATAAGAACTCTAGGAAGGAAGACCCACTCCAGTTTGCTGACAGCTCCCCATGGAATCCCAGGGAAAGTTTCACCTCACAGAGGTGAACAGGATAGTCTTTGAGATTTCTTTTGATGCCATAAAGAAGGTGAGGAGGAGGCCAGGAAACCCGGGTCGTAATCCTGACTCTGACACCTAACTTGAACCAATCACTTCATCTCTCAAAGCCTTAGTTTTCTCAACTGTAAAATGGGGTAATACCACTACCTGGCTCATAGGTTGTTGCAAGGATCAATGAGCTAATGTCTTTGAAAATGCTTGTAAAGCCCCGTCGAGGATTGTGTGAATGCTATAGATTATAACTAAAATCTTGCAAACCAGGTAGGACCATATATATGTACCATGGTTAATGAAACTGCTTCTTTGGGGAGGAGCCAACGTTTTAAGCTGAAAGGGGCCCTCGGAGAGTCTCACTTTAACCCCCTCACTTTAATGGTGAGGGAACCAGTGCAGCCCAGCTCAGGCTCTCCTCACAGTCTCAGCTCTGCCTCCCTCTCGGTGGCAGGTACGCCCACAGGAGGCAGAGGCTCCCCCACTGTTCCCTGGAGGATAAAATGAGGAGACTGCACAGGAAGCAATTTGCAGTCATCTCAGATCTGTGGCTAAGGAGAAAGTTCCCTCCTCTCCCTCCCCAAACCCTCAGCAGCATCAAATAACAGAAACCCTCTGTAGGAGGTAGAATTCCTCACTGCCAGGTCTCCCTGACCAGGGACCTCAAGCAGCTGCAGCCCTGGACTCTTGCCACAACGCAAGACGCTTGTTTTCCTCCTCTGAGCACTTTGCTCTCCTCTTCTTCCCACACACTCTTCAGCCCCTTTCCAGGGGCTCATCCTTCTGTCCTGCCCAAGCACCTGACCCAGGTCACTGATGGAAGACAGTCCAGGCCCACTGTCTGCAGTTTCCTAGGTTCTGGGTGAGGTTATTGTGAGTCTTCGAGGGCCTCTGTCAAGAAGCAGTTTGCAGATTCGGTATTTGTGGGTGGGGATGGGGTCCTAACTGTAGATCAATGGCATGCCTTGTACTCGTCTGGCAGCATCTATCTGTGCAGGCAGAATCCACTCTTCCAGGTGTGGGTGTAGCCTGGCCCCTTCCTTCCCTTTGCCCAATAAACAGAAATTGGGTGGGTGGGGTGGGACCTGAGTTGGAGGGCCACCTCTGACTTTAGGCAGTATATTTGTTTCCTAATGCTGTGGGGATAAATTATCACAAACTTGCCAGCTTAAAACAACACAAACTTATTATCTTACAGTTTTTTAAGTCCAAAATGAGTTTCACTGGGCTAAAGTCAAGAGGTCAGCAGGTCAGAATCCATTTCCTTGCCTTTTCTAACTTTTAGAGGCTGCCTCTCTTCCTTGGTTTGTGGCTCCTTCCTCCATCTTCAAAGCACATTACCCTAATCTCTGCTTCTTACGTCCCACAGCCTTCCACCTTTGACTTTCTTGTCTCCCTCTTATAAGGACCCTTGTAATTACATTGGGCCTGCCCTGGATAATCAGGATAATCTCCACGTCTGCAAAGTTGCTTGTCATGTGAGGTAACATAAAGATATAGACATCTTTCAGGGGTCGTTTTTCAGACTACCACAGGGACCACTTAACCCCTGAGCCCTGGTTTCTTCACCTGTCAAGTCGGGAAGAAAACAAATGCCAATCCCCAACCCGACCCTTGTGGGTGTCAAACAATGGTAGCCTGGAATGTCAAGGAATGGAGGGTTAACGATGAGTGCTGGGCCTCCCTCCCTGGCTAAGCCAGAAAAGATGGTGCCTGGGAGGTGGTGGAGTTGAGGGAGTAGGGTCTGGGCTCAGTTCTTTTTGCTTGACGTGGCTTCTCAGGGGGAGCTAAGAGGAGCTGGTTTGCACTAACATTGCTGAGTTGGTCTCAGTTTTACTAAGCCCAGTGCTAGACACAGAGGGTGCAAATACCCAGCTAGTAGATGTGTCTAAGGGCCAGGAGGTTGCGAGCTCCATCCAGGGCTTGCCCGCTTCCAGGGAATCACCAAGTCCTGTTGATCTCCTTTCTAAATTCCCCTCTAGCTCCTTCTCTCCACCCCACAGCCATGGTCCAACTAGAACCTCAACTGTGCTCCCCAGCTCATTGCTTGGCCTCCTCTCAGCCCCCATGCTCAGCCTCTCCTTTCCCACTCCATGTATTTATCTTCCTGTATTGTCATCCCACAGCACAAATCGGATCATGTCCCTATCCTTTTATGGCTCCTCCTCATCCTTGGGTTGAAGCTCAAGCTCTTTACCCTGAGTTATCGTCTCTTCCCACTGCCCACAAGATATAGGGTGTCAGAGTCATAGCCAGCAGGTAGCAGATGTGTGAAGGCAGAGCTGGGGATGAAGCAGACAAGGCATAGAGAACGGGAGATACTATGCAGATGGTGTTGCAGGGAAGGCCCAAAAGCTCCTGCAGCAAGCCTAGATACACTGGCAGGCTCAGGCTCTGAGCTACATCAGCCACCACCCCCCACGCCCCATCAGTCCAGGTGTGCCAGTGGGTGGGCTCTAGGCAGGGCCCAGCCATGAAGCTATTGGTCCAGTTGCACTCCCAGTGGGAAATGGCCTCCAAGTGATGGTTATTATTTTGAAGTCTGGAAGGACAAGTGGGGAAATCTTTTTTCTGCAAATGATTTTTGGCTGAACTCCAGGGATGGGGAATGCCCACTAGGCCCTGGCCAGGCTGCAGGCCATGGCTTGCTTGGAGAGTGATTTGGTCTCATTCTGCCTCAGCTGAAGAAATGTAAAGTGGGTCCCGGGTCCCCAACGACCTGAGCCACTGCCTTAAAGCTTAATTAATGCTTGCAAAGTGCTCTGAGGCCTCGGCTGAGAGGCCTCACATGAACACAGAGTATCCTTATTAATCACCACGGCAGCGCAAAGTGGGGTGGCCTGTGGGGCAGTTGCCTCCTCGCACAGAACAATGGATGCAGCCGAGCAGTTAAATTGCTATTTCGAAGAGCGGTTCTGATCAGCTGGCTCAAAGGCAGCTTAGCTGGAGGAGGCAGCCTGGTCCAGGAGCCACTTAAAACACCTGGCCGTTATCTCCCCTGCATTAAGCAGAGACGATAAAAGCTCCCTCCCTACTGGGAAGAAGTCAAGTAATCCTGGCGAAGCATCCCTTTTAATCGTGGGCAGCAAGGCTGTTTAGCCTTGCCAGGGTCAGCCTCATGGAAGAGCATACAGGCTCCACAGCAGGCTGGGTGTCCTTGGGCAAGTCCCTCAACCTCTCTGAGCCTCAGTTTTCTGAAAAGTGGGGTGATAATATTCATACTATCGTCCTTATAAGGTTGTGAGTTTAGCTATTCTGATCTCCATTTTACAGTTGAGGTTTCCAGGACACAGGGAGGTAAAGTGACTTCCAAGTTCCCACAACTAGTGAGAGGTGGAGCCAGGATATGGGCCCAGGCAGTTTGGCTCCAAAGTCTTCTCTTCCTCTCTGTCTAGTGATGCCTTTATCATTATTGTCAATATACTCATTTTAGGAAGAAACGTGTGTACTTCATTATGATTGCCATCAACATCGTGATCATGGTTCCGTGGGGTAAATGTATCAGCTGGGGCTGGTAGGTGAAACCTGAGGCATCTGTGCTTGTGTTGGGGATGGGCATGGTCCCTTGTCTTCTTTGACCCTCCATCTTCCAGAGGAAAATAGGAAAGATGTTGTTATTGAGACAGAGATGAATGATGTGTGTTTTTTCACTCACCAAAACTCTGGGGGTGCAAGGAAATATGTAGGTAACAGGTTTTTAGAAATAACAGTCAATAGACGCTGAAAGAGGTTAAAAATGCAGCCCTGCCCTGCCCCTTTACTCAGAATATTCATTGAGAGGGACATCAAGCCCACATGTGGGAGAAAGGGACTGCCCTGTGGGTGACAGAGCAGGAGACCCTTGTCCCTCCGGGCACCAACCATCCCTCTTGCACTGGCTGATTTTCAGAAGGAACACTCCGGAGGCCTGACCCAAACTCCTGAGGCTGATTAATGTGCTCAGTTTGTGTCTCAGAACTTCAACCAGTCCCTGCAGAGGGACCTTGGCTCAAGGGCCATCAATCCCTAACCCCTCCCTGTGCAATTGGTGACCACAGCAGCTCTGGGGTGGCTTCCTCCAAGACCCTCTTAGCCCTTCCTAAACAATACCAAGGGGGATGTGGCCCAGATTCCTACAAATAGACTATACTAGGGCCTACTGTGTGTTCAACTTTGCCTTCACACCATCCACTCTCCATTCTGCCTTTGAGCCCCCTTCTCGCCATCCTGCCCTCACACCTTCCTTCTCTCCTCCCAAGGAGGCCTCCATGAGGTCTACCCTAGACCTAGCATGGAGATGATTCCCTGCTCTAGAGTCCTCATTTCCAAAAGAGGCATGGGAGTCCAGTTTTAACTCAGGTCTGTGTTTGGACAGGCTCATCAGGCTCATCTGGCTCAACAAGGGGACAGAGCCATGGCAGGTTGACTTCAGAAATGAACTGAAGACTTTCCTCAGCTGCCATCACCTTTGAAATGGGATTTCCTGTTCCAGTATGGGTTCCAAATTGGTTTGCAAGGTAATGTGTGGCATATGGTGTGCTAGTGTAGCCTACAGAATGTGCAGAATCCTCCTAAGCTGCCTGGAGAGGGATGTGATGTTGGCATAGTTGTTGATCTTTGCCTTCCCCATTTGTCTTTTGGGGAGCACATCCCTATCTGGAAAGTGAGTCTCTCAGTATAAGAAAGATCTCAGCTTTTAAAAATTTAGTGCAGAGATTAAGAGGTGATGAGTTTTGTTTTGTTTTTGTTTTTGTTTTATTATTATTACTGGGATAATGAAAATGCTCTAAAAATGATGAATGCACAACTATGTGATTACAACAAATACCATTGACTGTACACTTTGGATGGATTTATGCTTTATTAATATGTATCAATAAAATTTATTTGTTAAAAAAATTTAGCACAATTATTTTTATAACAGATGGATATATTTAAAGTATTCAAAAGCCTAGATTTGCATTGTCTTAAATTACTCATCACCCACCTCTCATCTACAACCTCATTTTCATTTGATGAAGGCTCGGTTTACATAGAGTTTTTTTCATTTTCAACCAGTCAAATAGGTTTACATTTATACTGTGAATTTTAATTGTGTACCCACCTGTCTGGATTACTACTGAGCATCTCCACTGGCCCTTCTGCTGGTACCCACAGTCTGCTGTGTACTGTGGGTGCCTGGGTGGGCATCTGTCTCCCATGAGAAAGTGAGACCCGAAAACCAGAAATGCATCTTGGCTGACAGCTGGCTAGCGGCAGGCAGAGGAAGTGAGAGGATCTGACCACCTGGTAGGGCAGGTTCTTGAGGGCAACTTAATTTTATAAAATACTTATTTTAATGTCTACCATTTATTGAATATTTGATATGTACTAGGCACATGCTTATCACATTTATCTTCAAAACAGTTCCGTGCTGCAGGCATCAGGACCACTCCTTGGCTTCAGAAACTATGGTTTAGAGAAGTTGTGACTTAGCAAAGGTTCCAGAGCTGGTAACCAGCACGTAGGCCAGACACCACACCCTATGGCTAAGGTATTTATTTATTCATTTATACCCCATGGTCATTCCAAACAGTGTTTGAGGTGGCTCAGAGGGAGTTAGATGATACAGCAAAGCAACGCAAGTAGCAACATTGAGAAAGGTACTTTAAGGGAACTAGGAAGTTGCCAGTGTCTTTGTCTTGCAAGGCATGAGCCTCAGGCTCCAAATTTCCTGGAAGCCAAAGCAAAGCAAGCCCAAGCTCTTCACCAACTGTTGTTGCTTGTGGCATTAACACCAAAGCAAACACAGGCCAAAGGCCTAAGGAAGCAGTTTTTCCTGAGTTCAAGTCCAAAAACAAGCAAATGCTTCCCAAGGGACCTCTTAGGAAGGCTTCCACATGACAAAAGAACAATCTTTGGGGTTTTGTCCCACTGGGTTCCCCCACAGGGTCTGGAAGCATCTCAGCAGCCCCAGTGCAACAAGGAGGGTGGCTCTGGAGTGGGATGGGGCCTGCCTGTCCTCCCGGCCCCTCTCGGCAGGGGCATGGCAGCCATCGTAGACTGGGGTCCCTGAGTTGTATGTGGAAGATTTGTTGGTGAGCGCAAGGAAGTGAGGAAGGCAGGATTGGGTGGATTGTGGTGTTGGCAGTTGTATGGGAATCTTGGGAGCTGAGAAGGCCCCTCAGAGTTACTCAAAATTCAGGCCAAAGGGCCAGGCCTTGGTACTTCACCCCATCAGCAAGTCTCTGGCTGCAGGCCAACCCCGGGAGGAGGCCTAAACTTGAGTGAGTCAGTTCCCCACGGCCAAGGGAATTCCCAGTGAGGGATGCAGCTGTGAGATAGTCACAACACTCAGGGCTAGGTGTGCCAGCTCTGAAGACAGGGTCTAGGGAGAAGTCACAACAGCTACTACAAAAAAACCTTTGGGTAAATCATTTATGAAGGAGTGCCTTCCAGCCACACAGCTCTTGTGGGGCATCCTCCAAAGACACAGGCCTCTTACCTGGGCTTGAACAAGACAGTCTATAGGACTAGCCAAGGTGCCCCTGAAAGATAGCATTGCCTGTCACACCAGGTGGACACACCATGTGGACAGGACCTGAGGCCCTAGAGGTTGTTTCTTTTGAGCATGGGCAGCAGTAACTTCATCCCAGAAACCATTGAATACCTACCTAAGGCACACCTACCTACACATACATCACTTCAGAAATAAAAGCTCCATAAAGCACCTGGCCTTAGCAGTATTATTAACTTCCTGGTAAACCTGCCAAGATAAACTGTTTGCTAAGTATACAAGGATGGGGACCAGTTGGATGGTGCTGCTAAAAGTAAATTGGCCAGGGTTAGGAAAAGATGATAATGGCCTTAGACTTAGACTTTGTAAAATCTGTCAGTGACAGACTGCATGAGAAGGTCAGGGGGGCTTATGACCAGACCTACTGGTGGTGGCTGCAATGACACCAGAAGGGAAGAGTGGGGTAGGGAGTGTGGGCCCAGGACAGCTCAGGCTCTGAGGCCCGAGAGGAGGAGATGGTAAGGGGCTGTCAGAGGGCAAGGAGGAGATCCAGGGGCAAAGCATAGAGCAGGGGAAAGGGTCTGGCTCTGGGCCATGCCTCATGAGACTTTTCATTTCCAGTGGAGAATTCTCCCTGACATGGGAGCAGCAGAAAGCAGCTGGCACGTGCATGCTCACCACCAGGCAGCCAGGCACAGTGGCAACAATGATCTGTTACTTTTCTTCATGGAGTTCTGGTCTCAGAGACTCTTGGAAGGCAGAATCCGCAGCTCCATTCAGAGCTTGGTTCTGCCTGGCCTTCCCTAGCCGCTGTTGTTGGTTTGAATCTGATGTCATGAACTCTTTAAATAGCTACCCTAATGAATAATCAATCATGTCAGGGATTTAATACTAAATCAGGCTATTGGACACATTTAGGGGCAAAGCTGCTTGTATCTGAGCCAAAAACTGTCCTTTGGCTTTCACTTTGCAAAGCAGAGTATGTCACATTAAATACCTAATGGTCTAAGACAGGTCTTTTATGACCTGAAAAAAAAAAAAAAAAAAAAAAAAAAAAAAGAAAGAGACGTTGAGGAGGTATTCTCTCCAAGAGCCTACAAATTACTTACGCAATTTGTAGATCTCTTAAAATCAATCTCTTCATTTGAAGAGTACAGGGATAGTGAAATAGAACCTCATGTTAATGTTTAAAATAAGAGTCTGCTATAAATATTTTTTAAAGTCAGAATTAAAACAATATAAACACAGTAGCCATGGTTATACTTTTCAGGTTACCTAAATTACAAATGTCCTGGCAGGGAGAAAATTTAAGCTGTGAGGTAGAGTTTCCACAGACAGTTCTGGAAACATGCAGGAAGCTCACTTTGAACCGTTTATCAAAGAAAACCATCTGCAAACCTGCAGAGTTGGCTCAAAGCACAGCAAGAACCTTGGCATTGCTGATCGAGCCAGAATGCCTCGCAATCACCCACAGATTTAACCCAGTGTTGATCCCACCCTCCAAGGTGAACTTACCTGTTGACCCCAAACCCTGCAGACTCTATCTTTGGGGACTTCCTGACTCCATGCTCTCCCAGTTCACCACTCTGCCACACCTCAGGTTCTCCAGAGAGTCTTCTTCCTCAAACTCAAATGTCATTGATTCCTGGTGTTTCTTGGCCCTATTTGTATCTCACCCTGCACTTTCTTTGGGGGATCTTACCCATACCCTTGGTTTCAGCTACTAGCCACCTATGTGCTGGCCATGTCCACATTCCTGTCTCTGGCTTGACTCTGTCCCTAACTGCACTTTTATGTCCCATGCTTTCATGGACAGGTCCACCTGGATGTCCTTCAGGTACCTCAGTTGCTACCTGCCCAACTCTGACCCATCACAGATGTCCAAACCCACACTTCCCTTCCCCCATTCCTATCTCAGATTTGGGTCTCGCCACTCACCCAATTGCCCAGGCCACAGACCTGAGAGCCCTCCTCCTAGACCCACCCCTCCTTCTCCCTCCACAGCTCACCTGTCACTCTGCCAGTCCTCCAGATTCATCATCTCCTGCATCCCCTCTGCCAGGTAGGTCCCTGGGTGATCGAGGCAGTCTCCTTTCCCTCCTGAACCCTTCCCCTCCTGGTAGCCAGTCTGTTCTTTGCAGAACATAGATCAGATGGTTGCTCTCCTCATATGATGTCTGCAAATATGGCTGTTGCCAGCCTCCCTCATCTCATGCCACACCTCTGTTGATCTGACCCAAAAGCCAGAGCTTTTCCTGCAGGTCTTTGCACATGTCATTCCTTCTGTTCCTAGTTGGATACAAATCAAGAAACAAAGGCCAACTCCCCATAAGGCTTGGAGCACACTTCTTCCCACACTCCCCCACCCCTGGGCCCAGGGACTGCCCACAGGACACCTGGATGCCAGAGCCAGATCCACAGGGACTCCATTCCCCCAAACACCCTCCTCCATCCACCAGCAGGTGGGCTGGTGAGAGAGAGACCAGGTAGGCCGATCCCACAGGTGGGGCTGCACACAACTGGGCACACAACTGCTCCTTGTCTTCCCCAAGACACCCTTAAAGTCTTTCTCTCAGTTCTTAATAAGAGAGGAAGATGAGGATTTTACTGTCCAGGCTGTGTTTTCAAAATACTCTGTCATCCTCCCACCACTTGCTCAGCTTCACAGAAGCAGTTACATTACCAAGTGCCCTTTAAAAATGTCCTCATGATGGGGATCTCACAGCTACTTGTTATCTTCCAGCTGCAAGGATCTCACAGGTTACCCAACTCCATGCCCAGCCAAGCCCATCAAGTCTGGGGACATCCGGTGGCCGGGGTGGAAGGAGGAGGCCACCTTCAGCATCGATATCACCAGCTGGCCAAGCCAGGCTTCATCTGTCTGCATCTCAGGTGCAAGTCAAGAATAGAACAGCAGGAAGGTTCTCAACATCCACCTGCCTGGACCATGCCAGGCAGAGCCTCAGGCCCTTTAGGAGAGCACCAATATGAGGGAAACTCTCCATTTTGCAGATGAGGAGACTGAGGTTCAGGTTGGTGAGGGGACTTGCTCAAGGTCTCATACTTGGTGTGTGCCAGGTGGTTAGGAATTCCAATCCAGGACTCCCCAACTGTACAACCCATGCTCTACCCCTTGAAAGTCACTTATTTTGTCCTTGAACCTAAAAACAGGAATTTAACACGCATAAGAGAGTAGAGAGGGGATTATTATGAGCAGTTTACAAAGGAGGATTAAATCCTTTTTTGGATCTATTTTAATACACTGCCACGTTTTCATGACTAGAATGGATTTCTCTGAGTCCACTTATCTTTTTATAGTTTGACCTTTACACAGGAAAAATCTCAATGATTTTCCACTGTTTTTGAGTAAACTGAAATGGATGTATTTTTCTGAATGATTAGAGTGAAAACCAGAGCTTGTCACCATCAAAGTCCTTCAGGAGTAATTTTCCCCAGAGGATAGGGTCCACAAAACTAGCTGCCAGGTGAGCCAACCCCTTCCCACAGGAGAGGGGCGCTTGTCTTAGATCAGAGACATGAGCAGGCCTTGTCCCCTCCCAGAGTGGCTGAGGCTGGGGAGTCCTGGCAAAGAGCAGTGGGGTCCCACAGTGAGCCGACAGGACAGTGAACCCACTGGAGAGCATCCAGCAAGCCTCCTTCACTTGTCATTCCACATGGGCACTAAGTCGCAAACTGGAGGGAAGCGGAAGGCAAAGTGAAAAAAGCATTAGCAGTATGATCTGGGATGAATCACTTCACTTCTCTGAGTCTGTTTTCTTTTCTACAAAATGGGTAAAGATACAGTTATTTGTAGGACTGTTAGGAGGTTAATGTATTTAAGGCACTGGGTATGTAGTAGGTGCACAGTAAATGTGGTTCCACTCTCTCTTCAAATGCCTTAACTTTTAAAGTACAACTTCCTAACATGCATACGCACTGCCTGCCTTCTTAAGCAATGTACATGGAACATCATTTCACAATGTCTTCATAACTCGGGGGCCCTTATTATGAAAAATGGGGGTCATAGAATATCAGTATGGAGTGGGAATTGGGAGCCTGTCCAGGCCAATTTTTCACTGTGATGATTTCATACATCTGAGATTTGTAGAACCACTTACCTTGTGTTTTCACTCTTGAGTCTGGTTTTACTGTGTTGAAACTAGGTAACTATGTTTATCACAACAATGTGTTCAATAAGAACAGATAGGCTCTGAGTGAGGGCTTCTGTACCTCTCCTTTCAAAGCAAAGCTTTGTTAGAATCGGATAGCTGTGGATGCCATTTTAGCTGTTCAGAGACACTTTATGCTAACTCCTGGAGTCACAGCTATGTTTTGGGAGTAGATGTAGCTGAAAATCTGTTGAATTTCCTGATCTTGACCTTGTATATATGTTGGGTACTTGATGGTTTGGACACTTGGAAGTCTCAGGGGCTGTCATCCTGGCTGTGGGCTTCCTGCCTGGCCACTGCCTAGGCTAGTGCCTGACAAGCAGGGATGACGGTGTATCTCGGCTCCGCATTAGGCCAGCAGGCACTCAGAGTTTCTTGCTGCTGCCTTGGTAGTAAAATTCTCTTCTATGTCTTCACCACCCACTCATTCCTCATGATCTGCACTTCACACTCTCCCATCCTTATTCCTTTCCCAGGAAGGCCCCCAAGGTCTCCCACAGTCTCATCTGGCCAAATGCAGCTCTGCCCAGTAATGACCCCTGCCTCCCTGGCCTTCTATGTGCTAAGACCTTGGTTCTCTGGCCTGGAGAGTGTGGGGAGGGGCTCTCCAGGGCCTTTGCAGCACTCCATCCTCACAGCCCTCAGGGGATAAGCTGGGCATATCTTGATGCCCTGCTTTTCAGACAGAACAGGGAAGCCATGAGGAGCTCTCCAGTGGGTGAATAAGCTCAGCCTCATCTCCCGTGGGGTGTCAGACCTGTCAAATAGGTGAGGATCAAATCTGGGGAGGGAGCTGGTGGGTCCTTCAGCCACCCCCAGGTATGACAATAACAATAACGAGGACCACACACCCAGCACGTGGTGACGGCTTTGTGCACATTTTCCCCTAGGAACTCGCCACCAGGTTAGGTGCTACTAAAATGCCCGCTTCCGAGATGAAGAAAACCGAGGCCCACCGAGGAAGCCTGAGTTACCGAAAGCCTCCCAGCCAGGTGTCAGACCTGCTGCGGCATCCAGAGGCAGTGCTCTTACCCAGTGCACCTCCTTTGGTCACTGTTGCCCAGCTTGGGTGGGACACAAGGGACCTTGCTTGCAGACAGTCTCTCCTCCTGGGAGTCCAGGCCACAGCCCTCACATAGTGCCCCAATGTACCCCACCTCCCAGCATCCCCGACCTCAGGTACCTCCTCAAGACCCTGCCAAAATGAGCTCCCTAGGGAGCTTTCAGACCAAATGGAGAAACACAAAGGATCTCTAGAGCAGCACTAGAATCTGCTCTGAGCTATTGAGGATAAAAGATGACTGCATACTGGTTGGTAAAATGCAGTGCCTGCGGGAATCCCATCTCTCAGGAGGACAGCCAGCAACGGGTCTGCACTGAGGGTCCCTCCTCGGACACTGCCCCTACCCCGCCCCACCAGGACCCAGCCACCACCTGCAGGGCCCTTGTGAGACCTGCCGGGAGGGCAGGGCAGACACTGACAGAGCCTGTCTGAGCACAGCCGCTCGGCCAGCACTCCACAGGGGAAGGGCATCCTTCTAAAGCAGGGGTTCTTAACTTTTTTTGTTCCACGGACCCCTTTGCCAGTCAGGTGAATACCACGGATCCCTTCTCAGAATGTAGCAGCAGATAGTTTTTTGACACTCAATTAGCATCAGGTCTAACAACTACCGTAATTTCGAAGCATGGATGAGCGTAAGTGATCTTTCGAAATATGCAACAACTATAATGTGACATGAAATGAATACTACTGAAATTTATTGCTTACATTCATAAGTGAAGGAAATGCTAGATTTCAGTTAGAGGCCAGAGAAAATAAAGATAATAAGTTGATTTTTTTTCAGTTCAAGCTCACGGACCCCCTGGTTAAGAACCCCTGTTCTAAAGCAAAGTTCAAAATTACAATTGTATCATCACAGGGCAGGGCAGTCCCAGTATGCTCCATAGTAAAATCTCAGGCAGATTTGATAGCTGGTATTGAGAGCTCTAAAAATGTTCCCACTAGGTGTGAACTGTGTCATTTTGTGTATGCTTTGCCTGTTTTAGTTTGTGAGATATTATCACCCCACCCTAACTGACTGGCTGCTAGTACCAGGCTGACACCTGGGGGTGCTGGGAATGTGTTCTTGCCCTCGTGGAGTTCTCAACCCAGGGGAGGCAGAGCCACGTTTCCATTCTTTATGTGCAAAATGTACCAGGCACTGTCCAGACAGCCCAGAGAAACAGTACACGGCTTCTTTCTAATAGTACACAGGCCCCCGAATACCTGGCTCCTGGTCTGTGGCTTTGTCTTACTCACAAGAGGAAGTGACTTGTGCAGCAATAAACTGATTGAATCAGAGCCACCCCGCTCAGATCTTATTAGAGGGTGTGTCTGTTGTCATTGCTCAAGCTTTGCCTCTCTTACACACACAAATTCAAAATCAATCTTTTCCTTTCTAAATATTTCTAAAATATCTCCCCCACAGAAAGACAGCTTAGTATTTTCCAATATCATACACCACAATTTTCTCAGAAGTTGCACCTCCCTCTCTTACTTTTATAAATTCACAAATAATTAAATACTCATGAATTGACACACTTTGTCCATTTTCGTTGCTGGAGCTATGTAATTCATTGCTTCCCTTTTCACCTTGGATTCCAGGAAGCTCAGAGCTAAATTTGGTGCTTGGTCAGAGAAGTAATGTTAATTGTGGTTGGAAAATTCATATTCTCTTTTCTAACTGGGTTCTAATTTTCCATTTCTATTTTAATAACCTTACTGTCATATCTTTTGTTATAAGCCTCCACAAATCTTTTTTTTTAAAGAGGTGGGAAAAAATGAAGTCATTTTAAAACAGAAACACTTAAAAACATTTTTATCTTGAAACACTTTGAACAAAAAAGAAATACTTTTAAACTATTCTTTCAAAAGAGGGTATTGATCATTTAAACTATCATTTTCCAGGGGAGATAGCTTTAATTTATACGTATAAGCAGAGTTTTCTGAACCTCCATGATGCTGTCTCAGACATAAATTTTGTAAATTTGGGGAGACCCTTCTTGTTGCCTACATTTTGTTTTCCCTAAAGGCCCTTAGCAACCTATGTGCAAATCAAGGCATCTTGTCCAGCTAAATTTATGGTTAAGCAAGCATTATAATGTACTGGAACAGGGCTGTGAATGTTGGTCACTGTCATATCACCTTGTGTCTCCCCTTTAATCTTCTCCTGATCAAACTTCTGCCCCATTTCTGGCCCCCACTCCCAGAATCTTCTTGGGCACTAATCTGAAAACCACATTAATGGACAAACAGCTTGGAACACCCATCTGATTTAAGAAGATTCCCTAAGGCTAGCATTAAATCCTCAGTCTCCACCCCCCTCCATTCCCTGATGTGCTGCTGTGAGCGACTTTCATTCCTACCAGCTGATTGTGTTCAGCAAATGTTTGTAAATGTCGGCAGCAGTGTCTCCTCCACGCTACAGTGAGCTTCGCCCCCTGAAACTGTGTTTTCTGAGTCTTTTGTGTCTCCTAATGGTGCCTGGAACATTTTGCACATGATAAGGAACTCAAATAAAATGAACAATAAGCGTCCCCAACCAGCTAGAGCTTTTTACGAGGCTCTCAATGAAAACATGGAACCACAGCAATGTCTGATAAAGGCAAACATCTGGAGATGTCAGTGGCAAATGCTCAATTATGCTGAGCCTGATGAATGGGCACAGAGTTATTTGGGGCTTGGCAGCATCACTCAGCTGGGCCTGAGGCTACTGCAGGTGACAGTATTCCCTCTTCCGAGGGCACAATTCTAGTCTGCAAAGGGCTGGAAATGATTGCTCATCCCCCCACTAGCCTGAGCCATCCCATCAGACCACGGCCATGGGGTCTGCTGCCCTGTCCCCAAGGAAGGGGATGGCCGGGTCACATTTTTTCTCAATCACTTTTCCATTTCACAGAAATATCATATTTTCTAGAAGAAAGTGTTAATTATTCCATGGCACCATCAAACAGTGATAAGCGATAACTAGATGTTCAGGGGGTTGACATGTATATTGTTTCAAGTAGCTCTGTGATTTATTATCTAATTTAGATAAATGGCTAATAGTGATAACATAATAACCCCCTTTTATTCTGGTTTATGCCTCATTGTCTCTGGGTATAGAATAAGAAATGAATCATCAAACAGGCCCCATGTGAAGAATGGCAGACTGGTTAGGAGCACAGGCTTTGGATAGACCCATGGGGGTTCAAATCCCAGCCCTGCTGCCAGCCAAGGACAAAGCTGTGAACTCTAAGTGCTTCTCAGAGTTCGTGTCTGTAAACAGGTGATAATAATAATTGGGGGAGATTAAATGAGATAAACTGCTTGGCACTGTGTCTGGCATAGAGAACACTCTCCACCTGCATTAATTGTTGTTAAACAGGTCTCTGGTTGAGGGCAGAGGGTAATTCTGGATTTCAGCTCTGATTCCAGCTGTGCTCATATTAGCTACTGAAATTCCCAGGCAGGAGGGATTGTAAGCTGAGGGTTTTACTGTAAAAGGGCAGTGCCCATGGCATGCCATCTGTGTAGCTGAGCTGGCATTTCTCCAGGGCCCATGCCATGTTCTGCCTGCATTTCTAAAAGAGGAAAGGAGCTTTCAGGCTACAAGTTTTACCCCAAGTCACGATTTGCATCTGATTGTAGTTAGGTCCACGATGGGAGAGGCCTCACAGGCAAACTGCTTCTCTCTCTCTTTTTTTTTTTATTAGAGCAGTTGTTGGTTTACAGAAAAATCATACAGAAAGTACAGTTTCCATATACCACCCCCCAGCCATGGCTTTCTCTTTTATTAACATTTTGCATTAGTATGGTACCTTTGTAACAATTGATGAGCCAATATTATTATATTTACATATATTATGTATTTATAAAATATATTTATATATTATTATATTTTAAAAAATTTTATTCTAGTAAATATACACAACTTAAAATTTCAACTTTT
>JAQZBX010019161.1:0-34029 GCA_029593785.1 Cabassous unicinctus
TTTTGGCTATTCAAGTCCCCTTACAATTACATTTAAATTTGTAGACAGGCTTCTAATTTCTGCAAAATGTTTCTTGAAATATTAAAAGAGATTATATGAATGTATAGAACACTTTGGGATATATACATATCTTCACAGTATTAAGTTTTCAGTCAATGAGCACAGGATATCTTTCAGTTTATGTCTTTTTAAATTTCTTTCATTGATGTTTTATAGTTTTCATTTTACCAATTTTTCACCTCCTTGGTTAAATTACTCATAGGTATTTTTTACATACTGCTGTAAAATGATTTAAGGAAACATTCTGTCTCAGATTGTTTTTTCTAATATAAAGAAACAGCTCGTTTTGTGTTTTGTTCTTGTACTTTGTAAATTTGCCTAATTTATTTACTAGTTTCAGGAGCTTTCTTGCCAGTTTTCTAAGATTTTTTATAAATAGTGTCATGTCTTCTGTGAATAGGAATATTTTAAATTATTATTTTCTAATTTTAATGCTATTTATTTCTCTCTTTTCTGCCTAAATACTCTAGAGTATTCAGCACAATGTTAGGTGACACCAGTGAAAAGGGGCATGCTTGTTTTATTCCTGATCTTAAGAGAAAAGATTTCAGCCTTTCACCATTAAATATGATGTCAGCTGTGGATTTTTCATAAACTCTCTTTATTACATTGAGGACTTTTTTTCCAATTCATGGTTTACTGAATGTTTTTATCAAGAAAAGTTGTTGAAATTTGTAAAATGCCTCTTCTATGAACTTGTGTTTCTTTTCTATAGTTCTATTAACATGGTATATTATATTAATTTATTTTGTTATGTTGAACCATCCTTTCATTACTGGAATAAATCCCATTTGGTCATGGTGAATATTCCTTTTAATGTGTTATTGTACTCGGTATGGTAGAAGTTAGTTGAGGATTTTTGCAACTACTTTCCTAAGGATAATCAGTATGTAATTTTCTTTACTTGTGTTATATCTATATGACATTAATAAATTTATAATTCTGACTTCATGGCCTCATGGAGTGAATTAGGAATGTTCTTTTCTCTTCAATTTCTGAGGTTACTTGATCAGGATGTCTCTTAATTGTTTTGAATGTTTGGCAAAAATCACCATTGAAGCTGTCTTGTCCTAGACTTCTTTTCCTTGACTTTCTTTCTTTTGTATGTGGGGGTGGGGGGATGGGGGAGGATTTAATCACTGATTAAGACTCTTTAGTTATCATTGGTCTGTTGAGATTGTTATCTTCTTCTTGGATCAGTTTAGATAAGTTGCATGTTTCTAGAGATTTTTTTTTAAAATTTTATCTAGACATTTTAATTTGCTGGAGTATTCTCCTATAATATTCACTGTATTTCTGGAAGGTCAATAGTAAGTTGTTCACCTTCATTTGTGGATTTAGCTATTTTGATCTTACTTTTCTTCCTTGGCAGTCTGCTCAAGATTTTGCCAAATTTGTTGATCATATCAAAGCAAGAGCTTTTGGTCTCATTGATTTTAATTGTTTTTCTATCTCTATTCCACTTATCCCACTCTATTGTCAAGTATTTTCTTCCATCTGGAACCTTATTATTTAATTTACTGTACTTTTTCTAGTTCTTCAGGATGTGAAGTTAGACTATGATTTGAGATCTTTCTCTTTTTGTTAAAGTAATTTTCCATTGGAAATTACAACCTAAGCACTACTTTCACTGGATAACATACATTTTGTTATGTTTTACCTTTGTTTTCATTCATCCATAAGTATTTTCTAATTTCCCTTTGGTTTTTCTTTAACACTTTGTCTAATTTCCACATGTTTTTGAATTTTCCATTTTCTCTCTCATATTGATTTCTAGCCTCATTCCATTGTGGCCAGAGAAAATATTTTGCAGGATTTTAAACTTTAAAAAATCATTGAGCCTTATTTTGTGATCTAACGTTTAGTCTCTACAGGTGAATTTTCCATGAGCACCTGAGTTGAGTTTGCATCCTGCTGGTGTTGTTTAGAGTGTTCCATATATGGCTGTTAGGTCTAGTTTTTGTATAATATTGGTAAAGTCCTCTATTACCTTATTGACCTCCTGCCTAAATGTTTATCAGTTATGAAATTATTAAATTATTCTATGGTAAATCCATGATTATAGTAGAACTATTTCCACCATTGCCAAAAAGCTGCTAATGCAAAGTAACAGAAATGTGTTATTGTTTTTAATTTTTTTAATTTTTATAGAAGCTTTAGATTACATAAATTTTACACAAAAATATAGGGGATTCCTGTATTCCCCATGCCCTCCCACACTTTCCCATATTAATAACCTCAGAAACATGTTGGTTTTTATAATGGGGATTTATTTGGGATAAAAAGTTACAGTTTCAAGGCCACAAAATGCCCAAATGAAGGCTTCAACAGTGATTTGTTCTCACCAAAACTATCTGCCATGTGGTGAAGCAAGATGGCCATCTGTCTCTGCTAATGTCTCTGCATTCCCCTCCATAAACTATCTTCATTTCTTGAAGCTCAGCTGTGAGCAACTAGGCATAGGGCTTGTCTATTTCACAGTTTCCTCTATCAGTTTTGGCTTCTCTGCCTTATTCCTGAGTTCAGCTGCAAGCTATCAGCCACATGGATCACCTCTCCCTGGGCCTTGGCTCTTTGAGCCTCTTGGGTGCTTCTCTCCTTGCAGGTCAGCTGTTGTCAGAACTGTAGTTTTTCCTCTCACAGGGCAGGATCAAAAAAGGTGCTCCCCTTTTTCTGTATCTCCATTTAATCAGACCCAGCAAGAGGTCATAGACTCAATCTGACTCATGCTTCACTGACTAGTCCAGTTGAAATGGTCTTACACCCACAGGAATGCATTTACTTCATAAACATAATCTTTCTATTTTTGGATTCATAAGAGAATTTCCAAACTGTCACACCCATCAATTCTGTCAATGATTGTTTCCTATAGTTGAGGCCCTATTCATCAATGAATATATGTTTATACCTATCTTCTTGATTGGTTGAAGTTTTAATCAACATATAATATCTTTCTTTTGTTTTCTGTCACTTTTTCATGTGAAGTCTATTATGTCTGATATTAGTATAGTCACCCAACTTTTTGATTACTATTTACAGGGATTTTTTTTTTCTATCCTTCTATTTTCACTGTCCTGTGTCTTTGAATTCAAGTTGTCTTGTAAACAGAAAATAGCTGGATAAAGCTTTCTTTTCTCTTCTATCAATTTCTATATTTTATTGGTGGGTTTAGTCCATTTATATTTAAATTTATTTAAATAAATAAATAAATGAATAAATTTATTTATTTACCTGGAGTGTCCTCTAAGGTAAAACTGAATTTTGCCAGTCTGCTAATTGTTTTTGGTACGTCATATACCTTTTTATCCCTCTTTTCTTCTATTACTGTTTTACTTCATGTATCAATCACATTTCCTTTTGTGTCCTAGTTACTTATTTTTAGCAGATTCTGCTTCTGTACCCCTTTATCTGCTTCTTTAAATTGTTCTTGGCCTCAATTTTATTTTATACTTTATGCATACATCAATTTATAATTTATTTTATACATTTGAAATTTAAATGATTTAAAAATTAAAAAAAATCTTACAAACCACAATTACCATGATATTGAAATTTTTTATTTACCATGTATTTCTTTTACTTGAGAAATTTATTGACTCAAGTCACTGTTGAGTGTCCTTTTGTTTCAACTTGAAAGATGCTCTTAAGAATTTCCTTTAGGACAGATCTAGTGATCATGAACTCCTTAGACTTTTGCTTATCTCAGAAGGT
Source organism: Cabassous unicinctus (assembly GCA_029593785.1). NCBI lineage: Eukaryota > Metazoa > Chordata > Mammalia > Cingulata > Chlamyphoridae > Cabassous > Cabassous unicinctus. The sequence goes on from JAQZBX010019161.1 coordinate 3,772, forward strand.
CATAATCTGTCATTTTGAAGGACAGTTTTGTCAGATATAGAAATTTTGTTAAAATGTTTTTTGTTTTTGTTCTTAGAAAGCATTAGGATGATATATCAGGATGCTTAGCTGCGTTCTAAGCTCTGTGGTTTCTGATAAGCTACTGGAAGTTAACCTAATATAGGTTCCCTTGTATCTTTCAAGTCACTTCTCTTTTTCTGCCTTTAGGATTCTAACTTTGTCTTTAGATTTTGACAATTGGATTAAAATGAGTTTTGAAATGGACGTATTTGAGTTTATCCTGATTGGAATACATTGAGCATCTTTGATGTGTATATTAATATTTTCCAACAGATTTGAGAATGCTTTGACCATTTTATTTTTCAAATATTTTGTACCCTTTATCTCCCTTTTTTTCTGGGACCTCTATGAAATGTGTTGGTACACTTAATGGTACCCCATATTTCCTTTAGCTACTATTCTTATTTCTTCATTCTTTTAAATTCTGCTTCAGGGAGGACAATTTCTTAAATTAACTGGTCTTATCTTAAAATTAACTGATATTTTCCTTTGCCAGCTCAAAGATACTTTTGAAACCATTGTTAAATATTTATATCAGTTATTGTAGTTTTTGACTATGGAATTTCTGTTTGCTTTCTCTTTATAATTTCTTTATTATAATTCTCATTTTGTTCATACATTGTTTTTTTAATTTCTTTTTATTTTTACAAAGTTTTCTCAAACTCATTGATCTTATATAAGAGAGTTAATCTAATGTCTTTGATAGTTCAAATAATGGGGCTTATCAAGGATAATTTCTGTCCTTTTTTGCTGTGAAAGACCCATTCTTCCCTGTTTCTTGCACATTTCATAATATTTTATTAAAAAATGGAATATTCTGGATAGTATTGCCATAAATCTGGAAATCTGTTTTCCCATTGCTCAGATACTACTGAATGTTTTTATTTGACTGGATCCATTCATTATGACATTTCTTAAATAATTTTCAGTCTGTAAAATCATTATTTTATGTGGCCACTGAGGTTTCTTTCCCATTATTTCAGTGTTTAGTGAGTCAGCTGACATAATTTCATGAATTGGAAAAACAAGTGTACCATCTTTTAAATATCCTAATAGAACCAACAGTGGATAGTTGTTGCAGCCTCTGTTCTTATCCCTCAGAGATCCTCCAGAGAAGCTAGTTATGAAACTCCAACCTTTTGAAGGAGATAATTTCCTCTGACTGCTCTGTCACATGCCAGCAAATCTCTGAATGTAGACTGCTGTATATATCCTGCCACCGTGGGTCTGAGGGATGGAGGATCGTCACTGGATCATGCTCACCCTTGCTTAGGAAAGCTCAAATCCTTGGCATATTCTTCATTTGTCCAGATCTCCTGTGATTGTTTTCATTGCCCAGTGAGTTGGCAGAATTACAAGTTAATAATTCCAATAGCTTTTTCCAGCTCATTGAATGATTTGTTGGTGAGAATAACCCCTAGAATTTTCCTGTTATGACATTTTGCATGAAATCACCTCTCTCATTGGGAATTTTACTGTACTTAATGTTTTGGAATATTAATGACTTAGTAAACTCTCCTGTTTTTCTGGAGTGTGACATGTTTAATAAAGCTACTCAATATAAAAACATTCTACATTCCAAAGATTTTTCATAATAATTGCATATTTGTTTTTATATATGTGTGTGTATTTCAAATAATAAAATTCATTTTAGTATATGTATTTTTATTTGACTGGATCCATTCATTATGACATTTCTTAAATAATTTTTAATTGTGTTACATTTTCACATTTATTATAAAAGCTGGCTTTTTGTATCAGGCTATCTGTCAAAAGTTAGGGAGAGCCTTCTGTTTTAGTAATTCTTCTTTCATATTCTTTAGTAGCATTTCAAAATTTTACTTTTTAATATATTTTTTATTTTTGTAGAGGATTTAGATTACTTAAATGTTACATAAAAAACATAAAGGATTCCCATATACCCCATCCCCACCCCTCCCACACTTTCCCATGACTTCTTTCATTAGTGTGGTACATTTCTTTTTTACAATTGATGATCACATATTGAAACATTGTACTATCCATGGATTATACTTTGCATTATCGTTTACACTTTGCCCCACCAATTTTATATGTTTTGACAAAATGTATAATGGCTTGTATCCATCATTGCAATTTCATTCAGAACAACTCCAATGTCCCAAAAATGTTCCCATGTTGCACCTATTCTTCCTTCTCTTTCCCGTCAAAAACTCTGGTTACCACCGCCTTTATATCAGTGACATAAGTCCTTCCATTGCTAGAATAACCATAATTCTGCTTTAGTCCAGTGTTGCTTTCCAATCTTATGTTTGTTAACTTCTCAATCTTGAGGATTTGGGGATGATGATGCCCACCCTTCTCTGACTGAGAGAGAGCTTAGATACTATGGGACAGATGGATGTAAATATATTGCTTACAGTTGCAAACACTCTTCACCTCCTAGGATGGGTATTGTCCATTATCATCCTTTTGTTTGTTGTCCTGGGTGACTCCAATGAACTGGAGTGTAGGTGCTGCAACTCTGCAGATATTCAGGGCTCAACTGGAATATGAACACAATAAATATTTATTTCTCTGGGACATACATTTAACTAGTATATTGGTTATTGCACCATTTTACATTTCCACCAGCAGTGGATGAGTGTTTCATTCCTCCACATCCACTGTAACATGGTAAGTACTCTGTTTTTGAATAGCTGTCAGTCTAACAGGTATAAGAATGTTTCATTGTAGTTTTGATTTGCATTTCCCTAATAGCTAGTGATGTTGAGCATCTTCTCATGTGCTTTTTGTCATTTGTATCTCTTCTTTGGGGAAGTATCTATTCAAATCTCTTGCCCATTCTTTAAATGGGTTGTTTGTCTTTTTAATTTGAGATGTAAGATTTCTTTATATATACTGGATATTAAGTCCTTATTAGATAGATGGTTACCAAATATTTTCTCCTATTGAGTGGGCTGCATTTTCAGTTTCTGGACAAACTCCTTTGAAGGGCAAAAACTTTTTTGTTTTGTTTTGTTTTGTTTCACTTTTTAACTTTGAGTAGTTCCCATTTACCTATTTTATGATTTGGTGTCTGTACAGTCAGTGTAAATTTTATGAAACCATTTCCTACTAGAAGATTTCATAGATTCTTTGCTACATTATGTTCTAGGAGCTTGATGTTCTTAAGTCTTTTATTTAGAACTTTGATCCATCTTGAGTTAACTTTTGTATAGGGCATGAGATGGTGATTGTTTCTCATTCTTTTGGATATACATATCCAGTTCTCCAATCATCATTTGTTGAAGAGGCCATTCTGTTCCAGCTGAGTGGGATTGGTGGCCTTGTGATATATGAATTGACCATTTATGTGAGAAATCTATATCAGAACTCTCAATTCTGTTCGATTGGTTGGTATGTCTATCCTTGTGCCAATATCATGCAGTTTTGACCACTGTAACATTGTAGTATGCTTTAAAGTCAGGTAGCATGATTTCTCCAATTTAATTTTTCTTTTCTAATAAGTTTTTAGCTATTAAGACCCCTTGCCATTCTGAATAAATTTCTTAGTTAAAGTTTCCAATTCAGTAAAAAATGCAGTTTTAAGGTTTTTCTGGGGGGGGTGGTCGGGGGTTGGTCTGGCATTAAATCTGTAAATCAATTTGGGAAGGAAAGGTTTTAATGATGTTTTGTCTTCCAATCCATGAACATGGACTATTTTTCCATTTATTTATGTCTTTTTTAAAATTTTGTTTAACAATGTTGTGTAGTTTTCTGAGTATAAGTCCTTTACATCTTTAGTTAAGTTTATTTCTAGGTATTTGATTTTTTAGTTGCTATTGTAAATGGAATTTTTTCTTGATTTCCTACTCAGACTGCTCATCATTGGTGAACAGAAATGTTACCAATTTTTGCAGATTGATCTTATATCCTGCCACATAACTGAACTCGATTATCCTCTCTAGAGGCTTTTTTTGTAGATTTTTCAGGTCTTTCTATGTATCGGATCATTTCATCTGCAAATAGTGAAGTTTTTACTTCTTCCTTTCCTATTTGGATGCCTTTTATATGTTTTTCTTGCCTAATTGTTTGAGAAAATATATTTCTAAGACAATGTTAAATAAGAATATTACAGTGGGCATCTTTATCTTGTTCCAGATCTTAGAGGGAAAACCTTTAGCATGTCAGCATTGAATGTTGAGGAAGTTTCCTTCTATTCCTACCTTTTGAAAGGTTTTTATCAAGAAAAGATGCCATATTTTGTCAAAAGCTTTTTCTGCATCCATAGAGCTGATTGAATGATTTTTTTTTCTTTTGAGCTATTAATTTGGTGTATTACCTTGATTGATTTAGTTATGTTGAACTCTCCTTGCATACCAGGGTTGAATCCCAATTGGTTATGGTGTATAATTTATTTTTTGTGTTGTTGAATATGATTAGCAAGTATTTTGTTGAGTAATTTTGCGTCCATGCTCTTCAGAGATATTGGACTGTAGTTTTCTATTCTTATGGCATTTTTATGTGGCACTGGTATTACGGTGATTTTGGAACCCTAGAATGAGCTAGGCAATGTCCCTCCTCTTTTAATTTTTGAAAGAGTTTAAACAGGATTGGTGTTAGTTCATTCCAGCATGATTGCTAGAAGTCACCTGTGATCTGATCCTGGGCTCTTTTTTGCTGGGAATTTTATGATGACTATTTCAATCTCATAACTCGGGATTGGACTTTTGAGTTCGTTAATTTCTTATTTCATCAATGCATGTTTCTTGTGTGTTTCTAGAAATGTTTCCATTTCACCTAAGGTATCCATCTTGTTGGCATACAATTTTTCAAAGTATCCTCTTATGATACTCTTTATTTCTGTGGGAAATGGGGTGATATGCCCTTCCTTATTTTTTTATTTTATGTTTTTGTACCTTCTCTTTCTATTTTTTCTTTGTTAACTTTCTTAAGGGTTTGTCAATTTTATTAATCTTCTCAAAGAACCAGCTTCTTTTAATTTTCTTATTTTTATTGGATTTTTTTTAAATTTTCAATTTCATTTGGCTCTGCTCTAATCTCATTTATTTCCTTCTTACTGCTTGCTTTGGTATTAGTTTGCTGTTCTTTTCCTAGTTCCTCCAAGTGTGCTGTTATGTCTTTAATTTTAGCTCTTTCTACTTTTTCAATATAGGCATTTACAGCTGTAAATTTTCTTCTCAGCACTGCTTTTGCTGTATTCCATTGGTTTTGATACAGTGTTCTTATTTTCATTCATTTCAAAGTAGTTACTGATATCTTTTGCTATTCCTCCTTGACCCAATGGTTTTCTAAGAGTGTTTTGTTTAATTTCTATATCTTTGTGCCTATTTTTTCTCTGCCCATTACTGACTCCCAGCTTCATTTTATTGTGACCAGAGAAAGTACTTTGTATAATTTCAATCATTCTGAATTTGTTGAGAGTTTTGCTGTGACCTAGTATGTAGTCTGTCCTGGAGAATGAACTATGTGCACATGAGAAGAATGCACATTTTGCTTTATTTACCTGTAATGCTTTGTATATGTCTATTAGGTCTATCCTCCAAAGTATTATTCGAGGTCTCTGTTTCTTTATTGACCCTCTTTCGAGGTGCTCTGTCTTATGGTAATAATGGTGTATTAAAGTCCCCCACTGTAATTGTAGAGGCATTTATTTTTCCAATTTTTTTTCCAGTATTTGCCTCATGTATTTTGGGGTGCCCTGGTAGGTGCTAAAATGTTTATGATTGTTCTTTCTTCTTGATAGATTACCACTTTTATTAATATATAGCGGCCTTCTTTGTCTCTTACAATAGTTTTCCATTAAATTCTACTTTGTCTGATATTAGTATAACCACTCCCACCGATTTTTGGTTATTGTTTGCATGTAAAATCATTATCCAATCATTTACTTGCAACTTCCTTGTGTCCCTGAGTCCAAGATGAGTTTCTTATAAACAGGATATAGTTGGGTCATATTTCCTTACACATTCTGCTAATCTGTGTCTCTTGATTGGGGAATTTAAGCCATTAACATTCAATGTTATTGCTGTCAAAGTAATATTTACAGTATCATATTTTATTGAGATTTACATATCATATTTTTTTAATTTCCCTTTTTCTTTGTTCATATTCTTAATAACAATCTTCTTGTCTACAGCCTGTTCCAACCCTCTCTCCTGCTTTTTCCTTTCAATCTTCAGTATCCCTTTTAGTATTTATTTTTTTACAAATAAATTTTATTGATACATATTAATAAACATACAACTCATACAAATTGTACAATCAATGGTATTGCCATAATCACATAGTTTTGCTTTCATCACTTCAATCATTATTAGAGCATCTCATTATTTCAAAAATAATAAGCAATGAACAGACCAACCAACCAACAAAAAATTCCTTACTGCTCACTCTTTCTATGCTTCCCCCACTGTCCATGGCTGCTTTTTCTGGCTATTCTATTCTAAGGGTATAATCAATGGCTTTTAGTGTAATCAAAATTTTGCAAATTCATCATCTCAAAAATTTTAGAACAATTTCACTACTCCAAAATGAAAGACTCCACACTGCTTAGCTTTCCTTCCTCAAACCTACATAACCACTAATCTCCTTTCATCTTTTTAAATTGATTATATTTACATTTTATATAAGAGAAATCATATCATATATAGTATTATGTGTCTAGTCTCCTACACTTAGTATGTGTTTTTTTGCCTGATATTAACATTTTGTACTATTACATTGTTCAGCTTCAAAGAAAAATGGTCTTATATATGCAATTTTACCCATATTCATATTTCACATAATATATTTATATCTCACATAATATATTTATTTCATAATAGGGCAATCATACGATATTTTTCCTTTTGTGCCTGGCTCAGTTCACTCAACATAATGCCCTCCAGGTTCATCCATGTTGTCATATGTTTCAAGGCTTCATTTCTTCTTAACACTGGATAATATTCCATTGTGTGTAGTCTCCACAATTTGTTTATCCATTCTTCAGTTGGTGGACATCTGGGTTGTTTCCAACTTTTGGCTATTGTGAATAATGCTGCTATGAATATCAATGTTCATACTCTGTTTTCCCTTCAGATTGTATAAATCTTTTAGTATTTCTTCAAGGGCAGGTTTCTTGTTGACAGATTCTCTTAATTTATGTTTATCTGTGAATATTTTGAACTCTCCTCATTTTTTTTTCTTTTAGAACTTAACTATGTCATAGCATTTCCTTCTTGCCTCCATAGTTTTAGATGAGAAATCGGTGCTTAAACTTCTCAAGTTTCAATTGTAGGTGATAGATCTCTTTTCTCTTGTTGCTTTCAGTATTCTCTCTTTGTCTTGAGTGTTTGAAATTATAAGTGTATATCTCAGCATAGGCCTGTTAGGATTTACACTGTTTTGGGTATGCTGCATTTTCTGTACATGTACTTCCATTTCCCTGAGAGGAGTTTGGAAATTTTCAGTCATTATTTCTTCCAACACTCCTTCAGTCCCCTTTCCTTTCTCTTCTCCCTCTGGGATGCCTATAAAATGTATGTTTATGCATTTCACATTTTCATTCAATCCCCTGTTTCCCTGCTGATTTTTTTCTATCATTTTATCTATCTTACTATCTGATTTCAGATCTACTATCTCTAGTGTCACTAATTATTTCCTCTGTCTGTTCTAATCTGCTGTTATGTGCTTCCAGTGTATTTTGATTTCTTGTGTCATTCATCACCATTAGATCCATTATCTTTTTATGTATGTTTACAATTTCTTCAATATGTTCCCCCAGTGTCTTCTTAATATCTTTTATCTCTTCCTTCACTTCATTAAATTGATTCATGACATTTGTTTGGATATCCTTGCTTAGTTTTCCCATGGTTTGCATGTCCTACTGTTTTTTGTTTGTTTGTTTGCTCATTTGACAGGGCATGTCTTCCTGTTTCTTAACTTGGCTTGTAATTTTTTCTTATTTTTGGTTTCTAGGCATCTGTTTATCTTGGGCTTATTTAGATGTTTATTTTCTGTTTCTACTCTAAGGTTTTATTTTGTGTTTTATGATAAAGTTCCTTTTTGACACTTGGCACCTCTTATTCTATATTCTTGTAGTTGTCTGTGTTCCCTTGAAAAAAAATATTAAGAGCATAGAAAAGGAAACAAACCAAAAACAAAAAAACAAAAACCCAGGAAAAACAGCTTTCTCTCTTAGGCTTCTAGAAAATATCTCAGACTGCTGGTGCTCATCAATCACCCTCCATCCAGTTTGCCATTCAGAGGTAAAGTATCCAGTTTCTGTGGACAAAATAAAGAATTTTAAAAAAATGATAAAATTTAAAAAATAGATCAAAACATCTAAAAAAAAAATCTCAGTCCATAAGTTTCCTGTCATAAGGTGCTGCCTGGGTGCCTGACAGTCCAGTGAATAATTCTCTGGATCCACTGTCTTAAGAGGTACCAGGAATCAAAGCAGGGACCTTTTATATGCAAGACAGGTGTCGCTACATTGAGCTACACCCACTTCACATGTTAGGTAAGCTTCTGAAAGTTAATTTGGTCTCCTTTGCCACCTTTCTCTCATTTTTGTAAGAGAATTGAACACTGCCAACCTACTTCAATGCAATCTCTCCCCACCCCACATATTCTATATATAGATTTTTTATATATGCATATATCTTAGTTAATAATAACAAATACTAGAAACTGGTTGTCTTAAAAACAGGAATTTATTGATTCACACTTTTGGAGTTTAGAAGTAAAAAGTCTGTAATGTTCTAGTTGTGGCTTGCTGCAATCTATAACCTCTGAAATTTCCACATGATAATCTTCTTTCTCTTCTTCTGTCTCTACTGGCTGACTATATCTGAATTTCCTCTGCTTATAAGGTCTTCATTTATGTAGGATTATGGCTCAGGCTGATACAATATATAATATATCATAAAAACTACAAAGATACCATTTCAAATGACCTAACACCCATAGAATCAAGGGTTAAGACATCAACATTTTTGTGGGAGTCTTATTCAAACCCCAACAACATATTTATCTATCTATCTACCTATCATCTATCTCTATCATCATCTGTCTGTCTACATTTATATATGGGTATCTTTAAAGCTTCTGTATTTCATTCCACTCTTCTACTTATCTATTTCTCTACAAAATAATGCTCATTTGATTGCGGTAGCATTCTAGCAATACTGAAAACTTACCCAGGTAAAAGAGTCCCATTACTTCTTTAAACACAGTCAGAATAATTCTTCCGTATTCATTTTTCAATATAATTTCCCAAGGAATTCCTTATGAGAATGTATCTCACTCCAACAAATATACTCACTCTTTGTTTTCTCAGTAGTGGCATCTTCCACTGTTCCTTTTCTTTTTAAAATCCAAAGTACACATGTCTAGCTCCTGAATGTTTCTTTTGTCTGTGTGTGCATGTGGGTCGGTATGCTTTCCTGTGTGAATCAAATGCAGCACACTGACAAAATATTATTAAAAATTCATACTGTTCAAATTCACATTCTTATCAATCTTATCCTTAGCTATTATTGTCTAATAAATTATTAGTCCTTTATTATAAGACTTGAACTCACAGATGGTATCACACCTAATCTTAGAATCTATCCAATCATGCATTTTGTGAAATTTTTCCAATCTTAAAAAAGGAAGCAAAAACAAATCAACGAAACATTAAATTTTATCTTTATTTTATACAGCTTTTCTTAGATCTCTTCTTCTGGAACTCTTGTGTTATATATATATATATTTTAATTTCTCTTTCATTTTCCTCACATATTTTCCTTTTAAACAATTATGAGCTTTTTGCTTTCTTTAACCGTAAAAAGAAAGTCAGTAGGTTCTGCTTGTTGGTGCTTTTTGATCTGGCAGTGCCAGATCTGGCATTGATATAAACTCATTTTTATATTTATTGTCTCAGTATTCAATGAGAACATCACAGGAGGAAGTCAGTATACATCCTTGCTTTAATACTTATTTTCTAAGGATAGTAAGATAGTAAGATAGTTCTGGTTCATGTACAGAAAATACAGAATAAAAGCTTTCAGTTTCCCTTAAACCGCTTCTTAATGTAAACTTATTCATACTTTATATTCAAATAATATATGTTCACAGTACTTGATATGAGCCAGTTGGTCAAAAAAGAAGAGTAGAAAATGACTGCAAAGTCAGGAAATATCTTAGGAATTTCTGCAGAAATCTTGTGTGGAATTTTCAGTGCATATCCAGGGTGATGAGTTTTGGGGGCTCCAGGCTTTGTGCAGGGACCAGGCTGAACCCTGGGTTACAAGTTAGCAGTAAGTATTTCTCCTTTGAGAGCTTCTGGCTGCACTACATTTTCCTCCACTTTTATTTGGTAATTTTCTTCATTTTACTTTTTCTCTCCATATGCTACTGGTAGAACAAATCAGACTGTTCTTGACTTTACTTATTTTTGTTTCACAACACCTCTTATGAACTTCAGTGTTTTTATATGATCAAAGTCATTTGACATTGGTGCATTTAAAATCCCAAACTCTTTGATTTTTCATATTTTTCATTTTAGAATTTAAAAACAATATTTTGTTTGTTTTGGTTTGGTTATTTAGTAAAGTTTTCTGTTTCTTGTAGAAAATTCAATAACTTGCAACCATTACAGCATAGAAAATAGCTCATATATAAGAACAAAAAACAATTTTCCACCAATACTGCCTTGGCAACCTGAAATCAACAGGGTTAGCTATTGGCATACATTTCCTTTCAAAAAGCCACCCATGCTGTGAAAACATCTATAACACCTACCACTCTGCATTTGTCCACTCCCATGGGTGGCTAGAGGGAAAGAAGTTAGCAGTCAGGCTGTGGATAATCTTTCATGCTCTGGGACCAGAAGCAGAAGAAATTATCAGATCAAAAAACCCCTTACTGCTTTTTCTAATATTTACTCCTGGCTATCTCTAGGGGAAGGATAACTGTAGGTCATATTTATGAAATGTGTTCAGGAGAATATACCTGGCTTCCTTAGGTAGCTTATGGTGAGCAAATGTAGATTCAGCATATACATGGAAATGGCTTGCTGAAACATGTCCAGGGCATCTATGCAATTATTATATAAATTGGAGGAGTACTTCCTGACCAAAATAATGCCCTTAGTGTAAACTAATGTACTGCATGTATGATTTGAAGAACTAGTTTTATAATCTGGGGCATCATGGCATATTACATAGTAAAGAATTCTTGGGAGGTGCACCAATGGTTGCAGCCTTCATGCTTTTCTTCCATCCCATGTCACTTGTGATTTGAACTGCTAATAAAATTTGATACTGACTTTGATCTTTGTAGCATTATTTCCCTGAATGATTTAAATTTTGCTATTCCTGGAACTATTTGTTTTCCCTTGAGAAAGTTGTGTTATATGTGTGAGTATGTATATGTGTATTTACAACCACAAATAGGCACATGTGTTCATTCAAACATTTATGAGCATAAATTTTAAGGTTGTAAAACAACAGGCAGAAATGGTCTTCATTCACTTGCACAATCATACTCTATAAGAAACTGGAATAAGTTGAATAATCAATGACGATGTATAGGAATATTTCAATCCTACATAGACTTCACTAGACTGAATAATCCCAAATATAAACATTTTGGCATGTTGTGCATTGAATTTTTGGGGGGCAATACATGGAACAAAACCTATGCATTATGGGGGTAAGGCTTTGTCCTGAAGAATTTAAAGTTTTATTTGGACAGAAAGCATTTAGTTGACTGAAATGAAAGAAAAACACCCTTCCATCTCTGAAAAATATACTGACAATTTGATTTTTTCTTCAAATATGGACTATATTTAGAATATGACTAATATTGGGGGTCAGCTAATTTCTGCCTTGTGTAGATATCTAGGAAAGTGATTCTGAGGGATGTGTGCTACTTTTTGCTAGAAACCATTAAAGAACAAGTTTGAGAAGCATTTGGGTCATAGAATGGAATTATGGACTTTGAAGTGAAAATTGATTATAATAAACATTTTTTAACTTGGATGAATTTGGGGAATAGGAAATAAAGTGTTAAAAATGAGACAGCCTCCTTGTTCCACTAATTTGTGGAGGCATTACTTGAATCCATGTATATTTATTTCAAAATTTGAACTTATAAATCCTAAGTGCATGATTTACCTTTATCTATCCTAATCTATAATGTTTGAGAACATTTTTCACAGAGAGTCATATTTTATCTGTAAAGTCCGCTGTATGAATCAGAGATTGTTACTTTACTTATAAGCTGGGCTTTGGTTTAGGATTGTCTTTATTTGCCTGAAAGAAGAGATTTATAATTTTATCTCATTTATTTATTCAAATGAATTAATGTGTAATCCATAAAACATGTATAACACATTATCAAACGTAAAAGAGACATTTAGCAAAAGAGTTGATTTATCTTATTGCCCTCTATGAATTCATTTTTTTTTTTTATCACTAAACTAGTATTGCTAATTCACTCATTAAGGACCTGGTTCCTGATAAAAGCTGTGTACTTGCAAAGAACTTTTACGAGTGCATTCTTCATATCCTTATTCCTTAGATTGTAGATGAAAAAATTCAACATCAGTGTCATTATGGTATACATGATAGATGACAGTATGTCCCTCATATGTATTTGCACTGGAAAGAGCTGAAGTACACAGCAATGCCTGTGCCATAGCACATCATGACTGACAGGTGACTGCCATAGGTGTTAAAGGCTGTGTTTCCCTTGAGTAGAAATGAACTTTAGAATAATGAAGAAGATAAGTACATAAGATATGAGGATGCTGATAAAAGTTGTGAAAGCCAAAAGAGCTCCTACCGTATACATGGTCAACACATTGAAGAGCATATCAGAACACAATAGCTGCTGGAGCAGGTTGAGATCACTGAAAAATTTAAGGACAACTTTGGAAGCACAGAAGGAGTGATGTGCCATTAGGCAAAGGGTAATAGGGCCTGGAGATAGGTCGCAATCCAGAGCCCAGCCACCAGCTAGGCACAAAGGTAGAGATTCATTATGCTAGTGTATGTAAAGGGTAATAGATTGCCACATACCTATATATGCCATTGCACAGAGAATAAGACACTTCATATTCACAAAGGAAATAAAGAAGAAGAGCTGGGTGAGGCAATCTGAAAAGGATATCATCTTTGAATCTGTCAAAGTGTTCACTACCATTTGAGGGACTGTTGAGGATGTGTAACAGATGTCCACAAAGACCAAGTCGCTAAGGAAGAAATACATGAGGGAATCGAGGTAAGAGTCACAGCTGATGACCAAGACAATGATTATGTTTCCTGTTATGCTGACCAAATACATAAAGAAGAAGAGGAGTGTCAAAAGTCATTGCTGATCTGTTGAGTTGAAAAATTGCAGAAAAACAAATTCACTGATGACCATAAGATTTCTTCTCTCCATCTTCCCAAAAGATGTAGAAAAGCAAAATACTACATATTTAGACCAATAGTTTCAAACCTCATTCATAAGGATGTGTGTGTGTGTGTGCATGTGTGTGTGAGCGTGTCATAAAGCAATATCCAGACTTTGCTTGCTTGGATGCTTGCCAGTTGCCTCTATTTTTTTCATGATAATCATATATTGTATTTATGACTATTCACATAGACATTCTGGTTGTACCAATCTCAATTTAATTTCTTTGAAGAATATTCCTTTCTTCTTCTAAAAATGCAAATTAATTGAATAATGATTATCAATTTTTATTGTTCCAAATATAGTCATTTTCCATAGTTATCAAACAAGTATTTGATTTTATAAATTTAATTGATTTATTATGAATTATAAAGTCATAATTCTTATTCTGATCCACTAGAAATATTTACTTTTAATGAGTAATAATCATCAGAATCATAATTTTATATCCATGTTGTCAAATTTTGGCTACTGATAATTATTTCTTTTTTTCTTCATCAGGTTGTATATTTTTTCTTTGGTCTCATGCAGATTACTTGATATATGGTCAGGTTAACATGGCAAGTCATCTGAAGCCCAGTGCTTTAGGACTGGGTTTGAGGTTCCTTCCTCAAAGCAGTTCATATATAGTGCCTTCCTTGGAGGACAGAGCAGTGTCTTTCATACCTATAAAATGCTTCTTAGAGTGACTTACTGCTCCCAAGCCCTTGATTAGATTCTCTAATAAAGTTGTCTGTGTAAGGTTTTGTAGGACATGAAAGCCCATGTCTTCTGCTTCATGTTGATTCCTCCCTAATTATTTGGCTTCTCCAAATTTAACCATTAATCTCTTCCTTGATACAATAATCAGATTTTCTAATTATTATATATACTTTAATTTTCTGATTTATGCCATCCACTGTTATTTGTTATTATTAAATCACGCAGATGCTTCACTTAGTAGATAAGAATTTTTGTCAAATATTGTTTCAAAACTATCTGCATTTTTGTTTATGTTGCTATTGCTTACTATTCTTATCATTAATAATAACAAGAATACAATGCTATTTTTGTCTCTGATCTATGGATGAAGAGGTGGAGATGGAAAATATATTCCCATGGACTCTTCCTCCCTGTGATGACTTACTTATATGAGTGTGTTCATCTTTTTTTGGTGATGTACTATTCTTCCAATAACTTTTCTTAAATCTGTGATTTATTAATATCCAGGGATCTTTTAACAATTATTAAAAATGTGGTCACTTAGCTCACATTTTTCTTCTCTGTCATCAATCCTTTCAATGACTTATGTAGATTCAAAGTTCATCCAAAATCTCTGACTCACAGGATGATGCTCAATTTTTTTTTTTTAAACTTCTTATCTATATCTGGATTCCATTTTAGAAATGCATTCCAGGTTAACATGTTTAATTTTTCATCATTTACAATTTCCTTATCTCCCAAATGTTAATGTTAACAAGTCTCTTATTTTTCTTGTTCACCCAGCCTTGCCCTTACTCTCTCAATTACCTTCATTTATACTTCAGCCTTTTCATGAGTTCCACTCCCAAATCTTCTCTCTTTGATCAAAATCTATCTCTGTGTCTGGCATCATTTAATTCTGAGGTCAGCCCATTTTGGTAACTCTTTTAAATCTCTAGTCACATTATTCCACTTCCAAATTCTCACCTCTGCCTCAACCCAACATTCACTTTCTTGTTTCTTAACTAAGTCATCTGAACATTGCTGGTGAACTCAGTACAGTACATTTGGGTCTGTTACAATATTTTTAAAATCAATTTCATTGTGGTCCTCATTAATCCTATGAGATTAATCTCCTATTGATTCTTATCAACTTTAATAACTCAACTTGTATCCCATTTTGTCCAATCCCAGGCAGCTCAAGTTGAAGCCTGTGAAGACAAAATACATTACACACACACAAACACACACACACACATACACAGTCATTTATGCAGCCCTTTGAGGAAAGAGCAACCTTTCAACTTCACTTCCCTCATCTGCAGGCAGCATCAATTATGCCATTTTTCTCATTCTCATAATTCCTGTGCAATGTTATTTTTATAGAAAGCAACATAATTTCTTTTTATTGTCTGATATATGTGGATAGAATTATCTTGAGGGTAGAATTTTGATTTATTATGTGCCATCTTTAATACATGGTGCAAAATAGAATAACTGAATGGCAACAATAAGCACATGAAAAATTCTGAAAATCATGTGATTTGCTTACCTCTCATTTTCTGCAATAAGATTATATGAATTTGGAAGAGAGTCTTTATTGCATCTTCTCATTTACAGCGCATCATATTAACTTCAGTGTTTTAATTATAAAGCAAGAATTTTTAAGTTTCATTCTGCTCTTGAAATATTTAATATATTAATGAAATTCTACATTTATGTAATTACACATTAGTTATATCTTCTATAAAATAAAGAAATATTATTACTACATAACCTCTTCTTTGAAATCTTTTGTCACCTAAATATTTTCTTCCCATCCCATAAAATTCTATCATAAGAATACAGGAGGCTATTTGCATTGATTCGGATTCCTAGTCTAGAGGGAAAAAGGGGAGGAATGAGATACAGATAAATATGTTCCTCTCTATAGAGAATAATAGTGTATCACAGTGGCAATATTTACATTATTGTTATTATTATTTTTAGACACTGATGGCTGGGGATTGAACCCAGGAACTTGAATGTGGGAAGCCAGCTCTCAACCACTGAGTCACATTGACTTCCCTGAGTTATTTTTTTCATTTGTTTTGCTTGTTTGTTGTTCTGTTTTTTTCAGGAGGAAACGGTAACTGAACCTGGGACCTCCCGTGTGAGAGATGAGTGCTCAAATGCTTGAACCATATCTGCCCCCCACATTACTGTTTTTGTTTTTAGAAATACAAATTCACAGGATTTGAACAAGGATACAGTTATCTCTTGAGCTCAGCACCCTAGAGGACTGAGTTTTGAATTCATCTTCTAATGATTTTTATCTTGTTTATGATTTAACTTCTCTTTTATCTAGAAGGTTTTCTTATTATTCTCACAGAGTGAAATATTGAATAGAGGAGAAAGACTGAAAGCTAATGAAGGTCCTTAGATATAATTCCTTTTCTTTTATAGGGTAATATTGCTTGGGGGAAAGAACAATAGGAAAATGTGAGACATAATCCTATCTATTCCATCTCCATGATGCTTAAAGTAACCAGTTAGCCCTTGATGCAAAAAGACAATTAAGTGATATAAAGGATAAACCAGAATAAGGCACATTTGGTTTCAAACTTGCTTTGTAAATAGTTACTTACTTAACCTTGTACATAGCAATTTATCACTGCATACTTTAGTGTTTTTATCTATAAAAGGACAAATACTACTCACCTAATTTAGTTGGTAAAAGAATTGCACCATATATGTAAAATTGTGGGTATTTTTCCAAGCCACAGATTTTTTTCCTGAAGTATCTGGTTAACAAATGGACTAATGACTGGAATGACTAAGAGTGGGGCCACACAAATGAAAGTCAAAAGAGAGTGCTTTATGAAATGAATTTTTTTTAACACACTCTGACAAAATAAATATATAAATATATAATAATTAGATTTCCTATATATAGATTATATGCAATTTTTAATATATATAATTTAATATCATATATGAGGTAATTCTCAGAAATATGTAAGTTAGTATGAATCTTACACCTAAATAAAACATTATTAATGCAAAATAAATTTACACATACCCATTTACATAAATACAAGGACTCATTTATAACTATATTAAAATATACAATTAAATAAATATATTGTTTTTAATTTCATTAAAGTAAATATATGAGGAGTCTTTATTAACATACATTTAAATCAAATTGATACATACAAGACTTACATTAATTGATTTATTAATCAGTTAAATATAAATATATGTATAAACATACATACTTATACACAAATACTTATACATGTGTCCATATTATATATGTTTTTCTAATGTAGGGAAAGACTTTTACATATACATTTAGAAGGACAAATAGAGTAGGGACTCTTGGGGTTTGTACAATGTTGCCAATTAGATTTTATAAAGTACTTTTAGAACTTAAGAAATTATGCTTTCTTGTAGGAGGTCCATAAAATAATGGAATAAATACCTGAATTTGAAAGATGTAAAGGACAAGGGAGGAATCAACTTCATCATGTATGCTCCGTCATAACCTCATGTAATACTAACAACTTTGAGACATAAGACCCCATTTTAGAGGGAAAGAAAAAATATTCAGAAAGTTTGAATATGTCAGAATAGGAGAGTTCCTGTATGCTACCCCAATGTCTTCCTGATATCCTGTATCTCTTCCTTCATTTCATTGAGTCAATTAAGGATATTTGCTTAGACATCCTTGATTAGTCATTCTACACTGTGCATCTCCTCCTGAGTTTTAGTTCATTTATTTGACTGGGCAATGACTTCCTATTTCTTAGTATGGTTTGTATTTTTTTATGTCTTGGCATCTGTTTATTTTGATGGGTTTATTCAGTTTTTCAGTTTCTCTTTCTAGTTTATGGTTTTATTTTTGTTTTGTTTTGTGTTAAAAGTCTTCTTTAACACTTGGTCCCACTTATTCTATATCTTTGTAGATGCCCATGTTCAAAGTAAAAAATATTATATCCACAAAAAATAAGAAAGAAGAGAAAAAAGAAAAAGAAGATAAAATTAAAGAAGGTAAAATGAACAAAAACAGAAGAAAAACAAATTATAAGAGAGAAAAATAGTAAGTAGGAATAAAAATTTTAAAAGGTATTAAAAAGATACAGGAAAATATAAAATAAAATGCTAGATAAATGAGAAGAGAAAAAAAGTCAAAACACAGAAAAGGAGAAATGAAGGAGGAAGAAAAGAACAGGGTAAAATGAAAAGAGAAAGAGGGAGGAAAGGTAAATAAAATTTAAAAGAGGGTAAAAAATTTTTAAAAAAAGATAAAAAGAGAGGAAAAAAGAAAAGGAAAAAAGGGAAAAATAAATGACAAAAGATTTGTGAAGAGAAGAAAGAAAAGAAGAAAAACAGGAGTCGGAAATAAAATAAGGAAGAGGGGAAGATAAAAACAAACAAACAAAACAAAAATCTGGGCCTCATTCTCATATCACCAAGACCTGCTAAGCTCCTCCTCTCAGGCTGTTTATTTTGGCCAATTGATCTCAGCACACATCCCCTCTCTGCAGGTATCTTGATGAAGAGAGAGAAAGGGAGGGAAAAAAAAAACAAACTGCTGGTCAGGCCCTAGCAACCCACTGGTTTACTTTCCTTCAGCTGCTAGTACCCACCAATCACCTTACAGCCAGCTTTTCTGCTAGTACATGGATGAAGAGAGAAAAAAAAATGAAAAAGAATTAGGAAAAAAAAGAGAGCAAAATGAATAACCACCACTATGTTCTCTCAGCTCTCTCAGAGGCTCGCCCAACTCCCCTGCTTCTCTAAGCAGCCTGGGCACAATCCTGCCTGTGTGAATACTCTCAGCAGCTCCCCTCTCCCCCAGAGCTGGCTGAGAGGTTTTCCTCTCTCCCTTGGCCAGTTGGTCTGTTCCCCTCTTCTCTGGGACTGGCTGGGCCACTCCTCTTTCTCTGGAGCCTAACTGGGCCTCCCACTCTCCAGCAGCCTTCTCCTATCACCCATGCAACACCTTGGCTTTCCTTATGACTAGCAAGCCAGGCTACATTCCCACAGGTTCTAGAGGAAGAGTGCAGCTTGATATTCCCTATTCTGCCATCTTAATCTCTCCCAGGATGCTGACTATATTCTGCCATTTCTTTAACTATTCATTTGATCTTATTGAAGCTTATTAAAAATATTCCAGAAGGAAATGATTACTTCCAAGAAGCAAAAAATGTCTTTGTGTCTTAGTGCCCCCAAATTTATTAATCTTAGCATATACCTATGGAGGTAAATTATATGCCTATAGGTATGAAAGATGAGCTATCTGTTAATATTTAATGCAGGCAAAGTTGCGTTTGGACTCATTTTAGACAGAAGGGGAGTGCGTGTGTGTGTGTGTGTGTGTGTGTGTATGTTTGGTAGAGATGTGAGTGTTTGGAATAGATAATACACTGAGTGTCTGATAGTAGAAAGCTACATTTATAAACTGTTTAGCTGCAGGGGCATGTCTGGAGTGCTAAACCTGAGTTTATGGAGATTTCCAACAATGATATTGCCCTAAGTGCTGCCACAAGGATGTTGGGAAATAGGATTTCAAATTTGGATTCCCTCCACTTCATAGTTCATTATTTTCCCTCCTTTTACAAAGGTCTCTCCAGTCCGGGCTCCCCACTTACTTGTAGTGTGCCCTAGGGAAAATAATTAAACATTCTCATTCTTAAATTTCCATCTGTTACGTCATTATATTTTTATCTTTTTTTGTGTGTGTGTGATAAAATGGACATGACTAGTTAGAGAAATAATTTATGATTTAACATAGAGCAGAGAATTATATTTATTTTCAAAACCTTGTGCTCTGAGAGATATTGGACTGAAATGTATATTAAATAATGATGTTTTTACCATTTTTTATATTAAATACATCTTGAAATATTTTTGTTAATTATGTTTAGAATTTTTACAAATTTAGAATTTATGTATATCATTTGTAGTTACATATCAACTAATTATACCAGATTTCTATCAAATGGGTATGTACTTAATGTTTGTTTGCAAATTTATCTAAAGAAAAAAATAGTTAAAACACCTAAAAACAGAAGAATGATGGGAGTATACAAAAGAGGATTTCACTTTTCCTCTATTTGCCTTTATCCTTGCAAATATTTTACTTTATTTATATCACTATTATAATTTTTGTTAGTTTTATGAGGTTGGAACTGGACATTGTATGCAGGAGAATGTGGGAAGCAGGGTATCCTAGTGAATGTGATGAGATAATCAGGGTGTTTGTGGTGATAAAACAAGGGAAGGCATAAAACCCAGCAGTCAAAGAATGGAAAATTGTGAAGGCAACATGATCAAAATTCTTCCTAAAAAAATTAATTGAAGTTAAATTCACATCTCATAAAATTAACCATTTTAAAGTGATTCAGAGTCATTTGTAGTACCATCAGTATTTTGTAACCACTACCTCTCTCCAGTTCCCAAATACTACCATCACTCCAAAGTAAGCCTCCTTATTACTTAAACATTTTCCCTTGTTTTTCAAATGTCTCACAACAAAACAATAATTTTATCTATCCTGGATTTTTCATATAAATTAAATCATATTATATGTGGCCTTTGTTTCTGGTTTCTCTCACATAGCATTATAATTTGGAGCTTCATCCACAATGTAGTATGTGTCAGTACTTCATTATTTTTTATATCTGAATACTCAATTGTATGTATATTCCACAATTTGTTTATTTATTTATTCATTGATGGACATTTGGGTTCTACTTATCTTTTGACTATTGTCAAATAGAACTTTTTTCTATAATTTGGTTTATACAAGTCAAGTGAATTTGTAGGATATTTTAATTCTATGTTTAAGTTTTCTGAGGAACCACCAAATTAATTTCCATAGTTCTGCAATCAATATTTTATAAATATTTCTTATAGAACATATCTACTGTTAATGAACTCGCTAATCTTTTTTTTCCTGAAACTGTCAATTTATTTTTCATTATTAAATGATTTTTTGGTCAGATATAGAATTCTTTTCTATGTTTTTGTTTGAGTGTTTGTATTTATCAGCATTTTAAATATGTTATTCTGCTGCCTTCTGGCCCCCATTGTTTCTGATGAGATAAAAGCTACCGTTTTTACTTAGGATCTTTTGAATGTAGTGAATTTCTTTGCTCTTGTTTCTTTCAATATTCTCTCTTTGCCATTGTTTTTCTTTTTAATTTAATTTACATTAAAGAAACTTAATATTATATAAATGTTACATAAAAAATAAAGGGGATTCCTATATGCCCTACTCCTTCCCCTCCCACAACTTCCCACATTAAAAACATCCTTCATTTATATGGTACATTTGTTGATGAATACATATAGAAGCAATGCTACTAATTGTGGATTATAGTTTACATTATAGTTTACACTCTGTCCCATGAAATATTGTAAGTTATATCAAAATATATAATGCCCTGCATCCATCATTGCAATATTATGAATAACAATTCCAAAACGCCCTCATATAACATCTATTTTTTCCCTCCCCTCACAACCTCTGGTGGCCACTGCCTACCCATCAATAATAAAAGTTCTACCATTACTAGAATGACAATAATTTATAGTAGAGTAATAGTAAGTCTACATTAGTCCATTTTTCATTCCCCAATCTTGAGGATTTTGGCATGGTGATGCCCACTTTGCCTCTAACTGAGAGGTTGCTTTGATCCCATGGGGCAGATGGATGGAACTCTCTTGCTTGCAGTTGAAGACTCTCTCTGTTCCTTGGGATAGGCTTTGTCCATCATCATCACCTTGTTAGTTTTCCTAGGTGAGTCCAATGAATGGGAGAGTAAGTGTTGCAACTCTCCTGAGATTCAGAGCCATACTTGTCCATGGATAGACAAAAGATTTAAGTCTCTTGGATACACAGCTATCAAGTATAGTACTACTTATATGTTCAAATAAAAGGGGCAAAGGAGTCTTGTGTAGGGAAACCACAAATAAGCCCATCTCTGTCACACTGGGAAGCGTAATTTCCAAGTTAAGGCTTACTGGCAGAGTGACAAGCTCCTGAGTTGTTTGCCATGCTTATATTGTCTGGATGCCTCTAGAGCCCTTACAAGCCCTGCTATTTGAGGCAATATTTACTGTGTCATTCAATGATATCCTGCTGCGATGTGATAAGCATGACCACTACAAAGACCTCCCAACTCCCTTTGACATCTCTTAGCCATAAGAACTCATAAGCTTGCCATTTCCTTCTTATGGTCAAGGCCTTTTTCAGGTAAATTGCTAGTTGGTTCTTTGTAATTATTCCTGGGTGCCAGACAGGCTTATCCCCTGGAGTCATGTTCCACACTGCAGTGGGAGTAAGATAGTGCATTTATATGCTAAGTTTGGTTTAGAGAGAGGCCACATTTGAGTAACAAGGAGGCACTCAGAAGATAACTCTTTGGTAGAATATAATAGTAATGAGAGAAATTGTGCCTATTCTCATTAATGTAGTTTTGGAATTCTACTGTTTTATTTTCATTGTCATTTCATTGTACATCTGTTCTACTGTCAAGAAGTTTCCATCAACAGAAGGCTGGTCAAAAGTCTAATCTACTTGCCTTCCACACTTAGTGATCATTGTATTATTTCACTCCTCTAACTTCACTGCTTTTGTAAAGCCAACACCAGGGTGCTCTTCTATTTGTGACCTTGTATATTCTGTGTTCTACAAAATAAGGTGCACAATCTTGAATCCCATCATAACAGTCTAAGAAACAAGGCCCTGAAGATGACATTAAAAAGGATAGTAGAGGGAAATCTCACAAAAAGAAAAGGTATCATTCTTTTATTCAATGCCAGGTATAATTTATACACATACACCTATAAATTTATTTAGATTTCTCCAACTTTTAAAAATAAATATTTTAAAAGAAACTGAAGGAACAATGCTTTATTAGGTTTTTTATTATATATTATCATATAACTTCCAGAATTCCTATAGTTATGAATATTTCTTCCAATCCGCTTCTTGAATGGCATTCATAAACTGATTTCTAGCTATTTCTTCATGATGTAAAGAAACATGTTTACTTGAAAAGCATGACTACTCATTACTTCTTCTACAAAAAAATAAATTAAAACAAATAAAAAACTACCTTATACTTCTATTCTCATTTGAAAAAATAAATTCAAAAAACTAAATTATTATAGAATCCTTTGACATATTTTTATTTATACCACTGTGGAGAAGAAGTTATTTCTAAATTAAAGGTGGCATTCTTGCTCCCCACATTCTACTTATGGGAAGCTGTCTTATCCTTCATATATTATTTTTGGGTTTTCTGTGAAAGGAAAAATAGAAAATGTGGGTTATATGAATTTTATTAGAGAATGTTATCAGAACCTATAATACAATGAATAATTTGGATAATGCTTTATTTTTTTCTCCATATAATTTTAGTTATTTTCTGCCTTTACATTAAAAATTTTGTGTATAAATTTTAAAAATCATATTTAAACTTTTAAAATAAAACTATCCTATGTTTATTCTCAAATATCTTCTATATTTGAGATTTCTCATTAATTATCAAATTTTTGTTTTGAAAGCTGATGATTTTATACGAGGTATCTCATAACTTCCTTAATCATTCTTTGACTATTGCATATGTCTTATTCTTATATGAAATATTTTGATGAAACAATCGTGGTAAAAGATAAAAATTATTGTCCTGAAATATTTGTAAAGCATAAGACTATCAATTACTGTTTATGAAATATTATGTAATGATTACCCTAAAACATTTAATATATTTTAATATATATTAGGTCTACAGAAATATTTTTAAATTAATGAATACATGATTTTCACAAAGATACATTTCATTTAGTTTCTTTAAGTTATAATCCAATTTTCTTGAAGTATTTTTTATATAGGGATATAATATTGCGATTGTAGTAATTCATTATTTCTTCCCTGTAAGGAGGAACTTGTTGATTTACTGTTTATTATTAGGCAGTCTTAATTATCTATTTATTTTTCTGTGCTGTAATAAAATCTATGATAAACTTTAATGTAAATATTATCTAACTCTAGTTGTCTCTTTTATTAGGGTTTATTTTACTTAACACAACTTCAAAGTAATATGTAATTAAAATTGTCAAATAATTTCCTTGCTATTTTTTATTATTTCAAATTGATGCTATTAATTTATTCCATGCAATTCATATTATTTTACATAATTTAAACTTGATACACAGTGATGTGTTTGTATACTGAGATGAAAATGATCTTGAGATTTTTTTCCAAAATTTTAAGAAACAGCAGGAGAAGATTTCTAGGAATATGACATCAGAGTTGCAAGGCAGGACTCAACTTTCTTACAAATATAGATGAAGGGCAAAAAGCTTTCGAATGGAGCTGTTTTGAGGTTTTGCAGACCAGGAGAGGACTGTGCATCATTCAGGAGTGACACTGACATAGAGAGGAAGAAGCCAATGGGAAAATTGTAAATAATTCACCCTCACTACTGGGAATGGCACCCATCCCCCATCCACAAAGGAAACAGTATGGGCAAAACTCATAGCTCACTGCAGTCCTCTGAGAATGTAAAGAATGTCTTCATACATGGCAGGGGGTATGTTGTGGCAGAGGACAGTGGTTTATCTTCTGTGAGTTTGGCCAGCTAAGCCCACTTTGAAACTCAACTTTGACAAAACCAGAATCACCAGCAAGTGGAAGCTGAAAGAGACATCTCCATGGAAAGGTTCTCTGAAGATTGCCATCTGCTGGCAGTTCAGGGACCTGCAAAAAGTAAAAAATGTTTTTGAAGTTTATCACATGTCAAGGACCTCTTGAATTTGGTCTGTGAGCCATTAGGGGAATCCAGGCCTTGTTTTGATAATTTATGCTGGGCAATTTTTAAATTTACAATAAGTTGAAATAAAAATCAAAGTAACATGAAACAAAACCACAAGGCAAGAGAGAGAAATTAACCATCTGAGGAAATTCAACAACATAATCACATGCCTAGACATCAGCAAAAATTACAAGCCATACCAAGAAAGAGGAAGATATGCTCAGCCAAAAGATCAAATAAAAAATCCTGATGAACACTGGATTTAAGAAACCTCATCAGTGATGTTCACAAAAATATCCTAAATCAGTACAAAGAGTTGAAGGAAAGTATGTCTGAAGAGTTACGGTGACACTTGGTAGGAAATAAAGAATAATTTGAAAGCCTGTAAAGAAATGTAACATAGCTGATGGGAATGAAATACACAATGGGTGAAATTTAAAATACATTGGAGGTATATAACAGCAAATTTAAATAGGTGGAGAAAAGAATTACTGAATTAAATGACAACATGAAACCCAGAAATATACCTGTTATAGGTGTCCCAGAAGCAGAAAACAGAAAAGGAGAAAAAAGAATATTTGAAAAAATAATGACTGAAAATTTCCCAACCCTTATGAAAGACATAAATATCTATTTCCAGCAAGGAATATGTATCCCAAATGGAATAAATCTGCATAGACCTTCTACAATACACCTACTATTCAGAATGGCAAATGCCAGTAATATAGAGAGGATTCTGAAAACAGCAACAGAAAAGCATTGTATTGCATACAAAGGAAATCTCAATAAGACTTAGTGCTGATTTATCTCAGAAACCATGAAGGCAAGAAGGCAATGGTATGTTATATTTAAGATACGAAAAGAAAAACTGTCAGCAAAAAATTCATTATGTGGCAAAATCATCCTTCAAAAATAATGGTGAGTTTAAAGTCTTCACAGATAAACAAACCTGAGAGAGTTTTTTTTTTTTTTTAACCAAGAGGCCAGATTTACAAGGTAACAAAGGGGAATTTTGCAGCATGAAAGGAAAAGACAAGGGAGAGAGGCTTAGAGAAGAGTGTCTAAATGAAGATTATTAGTAAAGGCAACAAAAATGGTAAAAAGAGAGAGAATAGTAAGACGTGACAGTAGATAGTAAATGATAAATTGGATGAATGAAGTAATGACTTTACAGTAAAAACATTGAAAGTTTATGGATGGAACACCCCAATAAAAATTCATAGACTGACAAAATGGATTAAAAAGCATGAGCCATGTATATGCTGTCTACTAAAGACCTTGATGCAAGGGCAAAGTCAGGCAGAAGGTAAAGGTTGGAAAAAGTAATTCCATACATATACTAACAAAAAAATATCTGGATTAGATACAATAACACAAGACAAAAATAAATTTTAAAGGCAAAACTGTTAAAAGAGATGAAGATGGTTGTTATATATTAATTAAAGGAACTCAGGTATATCTGACTAGCTACAACATAAACAGAGCCTAAAAGTAGGGTGCTCCAAGCCCTCTAGAGACATCTGGACACTATCAGTAAGGCACATAAGCCAGTTCAATCAGTAGCCCATATGTGGTTCTTATCTTTGAATATATGATAACCTATTTTCCCAATGAAACAGACTTAGTCTCATTTATAATTTCTCAAAATATGATTCTTATACCTCTTTATTTTAACCTATAATTAGCACTATTCCCATTAAATATGTGTTCCACAGATTTAATCTTCATTGTGTTCATGTGCCAATTGAACCCTGAATCTTAGCAGACTTGAAGCCAACACCTACACTTCAGTTCATCACATTTGCCCAGGACAACTAACAAAATGATGGCGATGGAAAATCCTCATCTCCATAAGCAAAGTACATCTACAACTGAAATCCAAACAGTGACTTCCATCTGCCCCATATGATCTAAACCACTCTCAGTCTGAAGCAGAGCACGCATTACCATCTCCAAGTCCTCAAGGTTGAGGAATGAAGAAACAAAAGGGAGAATGCAAACATGGACCAAAGTAAGCTTATTATTTTTGTAGTAATGGAAAAATAAATGTAGTAATGGAAGAACTTGTAACATGGAAATAAATAAATATAAATTCTGGTTGCCAGAATTCCGAGGGGAGAAGGAGGGAACAATAGGTGGAACATAGGGTATTGGAATTGTTATGCATCATATTGCAGTGATGGATACAGGGCATTATACATTTTTTTGAAACCTATAAAATTTTACTGTGCAAAGCATAAACCATAATGTATACTATAGACCATGGTTAGTAGCCATGATTCAGTATTAGTTCATCAATTGTAACCAATGTACCACACTAATGTAAGATGGTATTAATAGGGGAAAATGTGAGAGGGGATGGGTGGGATAACTAAGAATCTCATATTTTCAATATAACTTTTCTGTAATCCAAACGTTCTTTAAAAATAAAGTTAAAAAAAAAACAAAAACAAGAAAGACCTAAAACAAAGACCTAACTGTACACGTGGAGAAACTATAAAATGAACAACAATATAATCCCAAAGCAAGCAGAAGAAAGAAATAACAGATTAGAACAGAAATAAGTGAAATTGAGAAGAAAAAAAAAAAAACAATGCCAAGAATCAACAAAACTCAGGGTTGATTCTTTCAGAAGATCAACAATATTAACAAACCCTTAGCTAGACTGGCAAGTGAAACAAAAATGAAGATATAAAAAAATAAAATCAGAAGTGAGAGGGGCATTTCCACTAACTAGACATAATTAAGAGAACATAAGAGAATACTATGAAAAACTCTAAGCCAACAAACTAAACCACTTAGAAACAATGAACATATTCCTAGAAACACAGGAACAAGCCACACTGACCCTAGAATTAATAGATGACTTCAACAAATCAATCACGAAATTAGATTGAAACAATCACCAAAAACATTACAATAATCAAAAGCCCACAAAGAGATGGCTACACAGATGAATTGTAAAAATCATTCAAAGTTGTCCTAAAACTAATTTGCTCAAGCTCTTCCAAGAATTTTAGCAGTAGGAAATGCTACCAAACTCATTCCAAGATGCTAACATACCCATAATACCAAAGTCATACAAAGATAATACCAAAAAAAAAAAATGAAAATTACAGACCAATGTCTCTAATGAATATAGATGCAAAAATCCTCCATCAAATACTTGTTAACCAAACCTGAAATCACATCAAAAGAATTATGCACAACTATCAAGTGAGTTCTATCCTAATATGCAAAGATGGTTCCACAGAAGAAAATCAATTAGTGTAATAGTGTAAAAAAGTACATTAATAACTTGAAGAAGAGTAATCATTTGAACATCTAGATAGATGCTGAAAATGCATTTGACAAAATACAGCATCCTTTATTAATAAAGATTATCAGAAAGATCAGAATGAAGAAACTTTCTCAGCATTATATAGTGCATATTTGTTAAAACCTTAGCCAAACTTGTCCTCAACATTGAAGACTGAAAGCTTGCCTGTTGAGATTGTGAACAAGACAAGCATGCCCACTGTCATCACTGTTATTTAATGTTATACTAGAAATTCATGCTAGGTCAATTAGACAAGAAAAAGACATTTAAATAGGAAAGGAAGTAATAAAATTTATTTTTTGCTAATTCTCTGATAAGATTCTATATCTAGAATATCCCAAGAAATCCGCATCTAAGTTATAGGAACTAATAGACAATGTCAGAAAAGATCTGGGATGCAAGATTAATATGAAGAATACAGTAGCATTTTTGTACTCTACAAAAGAGCATTCTGAAGAAGAAGTCATAAATCATTCCATTTACAAGAGTGATTAAAGTAAGAAAGGAATAAACTTAACCAATTTCATAAATTACCGGTATTCAGAAAAGTAAAAAATAAAACATTGCTAAAAGAAATGAAAGAAGATCTAAGGAAATGGAAGGGCATTTTGTGTTTGTGGATTGCAAGACAAAATAGTGTTAAGATGTCAATTCTACTCAAACTAATTTAGAGAGTCAACACATCACAATAAAAATTCCAACAGTTTTTTTTTTACAGAAAAGGAAATATCAATTATCAATTTTTTTGGAATGGTAATGGGCCCTGAACAGCCAAAAAATATCATTAAAAATACTATAGAAGTTGTAGGACTCTCACTTCCTGACTTTAAGGCTTATTACTTAGCCACATAGGTAAAAACAACATGATAATGGCATAAGATAGACATATTGCCCAATGGAATTAAATTGATATTTCAGAATTAGACCCTCACATCTATGGTCAAGTGATTTTTGACAAGGCTATAATACCAACCCTGCTGGGGTCTTATGAATCTGTTCTGGTAAATTGGATATCCATCTCTTTAATCATATTTTCCCTCAATTCTTTGAAGTGATTTAGTAGAGTTGTGTGATTATCACTGATTTTTTTTCTTAAATCCTGCATCTCTTCAAGATATTTTCTTATTCAATTTGTCTAGGCCATGCCTTCCTAATTTCCTCGTATGGCTGGTAATTTTTTGCTGATGTCTAGTCATCTGAATTTATGGATTTAATCTGGTGTTCAATTTCTCCTTCTTGCCTATTTTTTTCATAGCTATTCTTTGATATTTGCATCAACTTATTTTAAGTCTTCAAATTTGCCTAGCTTAATTTATCAAAATCAGGCAAGGGACTCACTAATGGTGTGCAGATTTTCTCCCAGGGTTGGGATACAGAAAGTACCATAAACAGTTTTGTCCATGCTATTTCCAGACCTGCCAGAAGATGGCACTTGTCAGTACACTTTTCCACAAAGTGTTTCAGTCTTGGCTTTCCTGTGTTCCTGTGTGGATTCTCCAAAGTAGAGATTCAAAGCAGGCTCTGCTGGCTGAATTCACTGAAAAAAAGCTCCCTGACTTCTCCTTTCTTTTCCTTTTCCCTTGAAACAGCTGACATGAGGAAGTTGTCTGTTCCCCTCTTAGTCAGCTGCAGTGAGCCAGGGGTTTTACCACCATATAATTTCTTAGGGGTAGGGGAAGGGAGTCCTTTCCAGCTGCTGTGAGTGCTTGGTAACTCACATTTGTTGTTTCAGCTTCTTTGTCAATCTGTCCCTCACCCTACTGGGAGTTGGGTAGCACTATCTTGGTCTGCTGACCCCCAAAGCAGGTCCTT
Source organism: Cabassous unicinctus (assembly GCA_029593785.1). Lineage (NCBI taxonomy): Eukaryota > Metazoa > Chordata > Mammalia > Cingulata > Chlamyphoridae > Cabassous > Cabassous unicinctus. The sequence continues at coordinate 33,868 of JAQZBX010019161.1, forward strand.
TGGACAGCTTTTGTCTTTCTCCATTGTTTTTGTGAGAGCCTTCAAGGGTTTTACAGAACCCTTATTTTCTTAAATCTAAATTGATAATAGTAGTCTCAAATTACTTTTGAGGAGTCTAGGCTGGCTTCTTCTGAAGAACCCCAATGTCCTGTTGCTGCAACC
>JAQZBX010019162.1:0-34027 GCA_029593785.1 Cabassous unicinctus
AGATTCAAATACACAATATAAGGAATGAGCAAGGGGATATCTCTACTGACCCCACAGAAATAAAGAGTATCATAAGAGGATACTTTGAAAAATTATATGCCAACAAGAATGATAATTTAGAGGAAATGGACAAGTTTCTAGAAACTCACAAACAGTGTACATTGATGAAAGAAGAAATTGATGAACTCAACAGTCTAATTACAAGTAAAGAGATATACTCAGTCATCAAAAACCTCCCAACTAAGAAGAGCCCAGGACCAGATGGCTTCACAGCTGAATTCTACCAAACATTCCGGAAAGAGCTAACACCAATTCTGCTTAAGCTCTTCTAAAAAATAGAAGTAGAAGGAATATTGCCTAACTCATTCTACGATGCTAACATTACCCTAAAACCAAAACCAAACAAAGATACCACAAGAAAGGAAAATTACAGACCAATTTCTCTAATGAACCTAGATGCTAAAATCCTGAACAAAATACTTGCTAATAGCATTCAACAACATATCAAAAGGATTATACACCATGACCAAGTGGGTTTCATCCCAGGTATGCAAGGATGGTTCAATATAAAAAAATCAATCAATGTAATGCACCACATAAACAGATTGAAAGAAAAAAATCACATGATCATCTCTATAGATGCAGAGAAAGCATTCTACAAATTACAGCACTCTTTCCTGATAAAAATACTACAAAAGAAAGGAATAGAAGGAAACTTTCTAAATATGATAAAGGGTATATATGAAAAACCCAAAGCCAACATCATTTTCAATGGTGAAATCCTAAAAGCCTTCCCTCTGAGATTGGGAACAAGACAAGGATGCCCTCTATCACCACTCCTATTTAACATTGTCTTAGAAGTACTTGCCCGAGCACTGAGGGAAGAAAAAGACATAAAAGGCATCCAGATTGGAAAGTAAGAAGTGAAAATTACATTATTCGTAGACGACATGATCCTATATATAGAAAGCCCTGAGAAATCTACAACAAAGCTTCTAGAACTTACAAATGACTTCAGTAATGTTGCAGGCTACAAGATCAATGTTCAAAAATCAGTAGCATTTCTGTACACCAATAATGAGCAATCTGAGGAGAAAATCAAGACAAAAAAAATACCATTTACAATAGTAACTAAAAGAATCAAATACCTAGGAATAAATTTAATTAAAGATGCAAAGGACTTATATACAGAAAACTACAAAAAACTGTTAAAGGAAATCAAAGAAGACTTAAATAAATGGAAAAATATTCCCTGTTCATGGATAGGAAGACTAAACATCATCAAGATGTCTATCTTATCCAAACTAATCTACAGATTTAATGCAATCCCAATAAAAATCAACACTAAATTTTTTAAGGAACTGGAAAAACTAACTACAAAATATATTTGGAGAGTTAAGAGGCCCCGAATTGTGAAAGACATATTGAAAAAGAAAAATGAAGCTCGAGGTATCACATTACCTGACTTTAAAACATACTACAAAGCTACAGTGATCAAAACTGCATGGTATTGGCACAAGGATAGACCTATTGACCAAAGGAACCGAATTGAGAGTTCTGATATATATCCTCACATATACCGTCATCTGGTATTCAACAAGGCCACCAAGCACACTCAGTTGGGAGAGAATGGCCTCTTTAACAAGTGGTGCTTGGAGAACTAGATATCCATATTTAAAAGAATGAGAGAATAATACCATCTCACACCTTATACAAAAATAAACTCCAGATGGATCAAAGATCTAAATATAAGAGCGAAAACCATAAACACCCTTGAAGATAATGTAGGGAAGCATCTACAGGACCTTGTAACAGGAAATGGTTTCATGAACTTCACAGCCAAAGCAGAAGCAGCAGGAGAAAAAATAGATAAATGGGATCTCCTCAAAATTAAAAACTTCTGCACCTCAAAGGATGTTATAAAGAAAATAAAAAGGCAGCCTACCCAATGGGAGAAAATATTTGGCAACCATATATCTGATAGGAGCCTAATATCCTGCATATATAAAGAAATCCTATACCTCAAAAATAAAAAGACAAACAACCCATTTAAAAAATGGGCAAGTGACCTGAAAAGACACCTCTCCAAGGAAGAAATACAAATGGCTAAAAAGCACATGAAAAAATGCTCGACATCACTAGCTATTAGGGAAATGCATATCAAAACCACAATGAGATACCATCTTACACCCATCAGAATGGCAGCTATTAATAAAACAGCAGAATGTAAGTGTTGGAGAGGATGTGGAGGAATAGGAACCCTCATCCACTGCTGGTGGGATTGTGGAATGGTCCAGCCACTGTGGAGGATAGTTTGGCGATTCCTCAGAAAACTAACAATAGATCTTCCATATGATCCTGCAATTCCACTACTGGGTATATACCCAGAAGAATTGAAAGCAAAGACACGAACAGATATATGCACATCAATGTTCATACTGGCATTGTTCACAATTGCCAAAAGTTGGAATCAGCCCTGGTGCCTATCAACAGATGAATGGATAAGGAAAACGTGGTACATACATACAATGGAATATTACTCAGCTGTTAGAAGGAATAAAGTGCTAACATATGGAATAACATGGATGAATCTTGAAGACCTTATGTTGAATGAAGCAAGTCAGGCATTGAAGGAAGAACAGCTTATGACCTCATTGATTTGAATTGAGGTAAGATAACAGTTTCTGAGAACCACTGACTGAAAGATATGCTAACAAGGGAGAGGGAGAGAGAACAGTAGGTTGTGAGCCATCACCTATATGGGCATAATCTATGGTAAATTGAAAGAGTATAGTTACATATTGAAGGATAGGACAGGTGGGTAGAGATTTGGTGGTGCAGGATTAACAGGTGGGTAGATTAGGAAGGGCAGGTTAGAATACCCAGGGATGTAACTATGAATCTTGTCATCCCATGAGCCAAGACAGGGAAGAGTCATATGTCCCAGGGGGTGGGGAGGAAGGAACAGAAAAAATCAAATGCGGTATTTAGTGGTCCTGGGAAATATTCTTCATTACATTACAGTAATGGACACAGGACATAGTAAATATCATCAAAAATTATTAAACTGTACAGTCTAAATTGTAAAACATACTGTAAACCATTGACAATTTTTAGTTGCTATATCTTACTATCTGTATAACAGTTATAACAATGCTAACATCCAAAAAAAAAAAAGGTTTTAATATGGGTGGGGAAGGGGGAGAAGGTTGGGTAGGTGGGAGTCTCTAGTATTCTGTGTGTGATTTTGCTGTGACCTAAAACTTCTTTGAAAATTAAATAAAAAATTGGGAGACACTGGGGAATGAGAGGGGGAAGGTGTCATGGTACACTCGACATCTGATAATAGAGTGATAAAAGGAAAAAAGAATAATTTCTTTAAAAAAGAAAGACAATTTTTCCCATTTTTTTGAATGTCCCACTCCGCTAATTATATTTTATTTTTAGTTTAGTTTCTTTTTTTATTCTCTTCTGAGTTTCCTTGTACTTATCTCTTGCATTTAAGCTTATCATTATTATTTCTTTTTCCTATTAATTGTATTTTGTTATTATAAGGGCTTCATGTTCAGGGAAGGTTTAGATCACAGAATGGTTACAAGGGGGGCTGCAGTGGATTTTTGGTGGAGATTGTCTGGGATGGGGGATTCATGGGAGTAAGTCCATCTGAATATACATGAAAGATATATAAAATTGTTCAAATGATCAAGGGATGGGGCATGGTCACAGTGGGTAGGCAATTACTCAATAAATGAGGGAATCTGAATTCCCAGCCTGGAGAGCTCTGGTACATTCCCCAAGGGAGCAGCAACAGTCCCCTGAGTGCAGAGGCCATGTCTGGCAAAAGAGGATGGCCCACTGATGGGTTCTTGTTATTGAGGACTAGCCTTATGAGTATTTGCTCTTCTAATTGAAACTTAGCCTACTGTTATGGGGTGCCTAAGGGTTGCCACCTGGGAGCCTCCTTGTTGCTCAAATGTGGCCTCTCTCTAAGCCAAACTCAGCATATGAATGCATTACCCTCCCCCCAATGTGGGACATGACTCCCGGGGATGAACCTCCCTGGCAACGAGGGATTAATACCAAGTGCCAATGGGCAACACGATTAGAAAAGGACCTTGAATAAATGGGGCAAAAGGTAAAGAGAAATGAGTTCACGTGGCTAAGAGACTTCAAAGAGAGTCGGGAGGTCATCCCAGAGATAATGCTTATGCACAACTCAGTAGGATCTCATAGAACACCAAAGTGGATATCACCCCACACAGAGGCACCCCTGAGGGCTCTGGAAACCCCCAGGTCCTATATAAGTGGGGATAGTCCCAGAGATTGATGCCTAATTAGTGGGCTCTTCAGTGGAATCTGTGCTCATGAGAGTGACAGAGTTGGACTCAAATAAGTTCTCCCTGCACATGGTCCATCAGTCTCTTCTATTCAAACCTATATGTGATGCTGGAGTTGTTAGGTGTACTTCCAGAGACTGGAGCCTCTGGCCTACCTATGTGCCAGCTGTGCCTGAAATCTGGGTGGAGCTGCAACTCCTACCCTACAGCTCAATGGACTCCTCCAAGTGGCCTGGCGAGGAGACGACGATGGGCAACAGCCATCCCAGGGAATGGAGAGGGCCTGCAGCTGCAGGCAAGATAAACCAATCCACAGTATATATGGGATATAAGCCCTCTCTCACTTGGAGGTGGAGTGGACATCACCATCCCAGTCCCCTTAGGATTGGGGGAGGAGCTGTGGACTAGAGTGGACTTGGTGGTGTTCTGTTGTAGACATATTATGATTCAAGCAATGGAAGAAATTGTAACAGTGAGGTAGATCCGGTGGCCACCGGACGTTTTTGGGGCAGGGAGAGGAGGGGCAGTTGAAATATAGGGAGCTTTTTTGGGACTTGGGGGTTGTCCTGAATGACATTGCGGTGACGGATGTAGGCCATTTTCCATCAGCATATACCATGCAGAACTGTGTGGGAGAGAGTGTGGTCTATGATATGAATGGTGGTCCATGCTCGGTGGCAAGGCCCAGGATGTGTATATCCATTGCGGGTGTTGTGTCACACGGATGAATGATGGTGGTGTGGGATGTTGTTGGAGGTGTGGGAGGTGGGGAACATGGGAATCCCTGTAATTTCTGAGTAAATTATGTAATCTTACCACCTTTAAAAATACATATATATATATAAAATAACATTTATGTAAACAAATGCACATATATGCATATGTATTTATATATCATTTTACAAATATTTGTATGTATTGTGAAAATTTTGATTTTTACCCACAATAAAAAAAAATATATGGCTGGTCTTCATAAAGCAGAATGAAAGTCTGTAAGACAAAACTTGAATGTGTATGGAAAGTTGTAGAAGGTATTTTAGGAGGTAACATTAAGTGATAAAATGTGCTCTGTAAAGGAAAAATTTGTCTTAAGATGAAATAACTATAGTCTATGTGATTATAAATAATTATGTTTGTAAAAGCACTGTTTAAACTGAAACATTTAAATAACTAATTCCAGAAAATTATTATTAAACAGAAACTGAATTGATGCTAATAACAAAAAAATAGCTTCATGACAGAAAAACCTGTCAGAAGCCACCTCAATCTGCATATTAAAGTGGTGGTAAAGAGAAGATAATATTGATTCCTTTGAAAATCTTAGGTTTTCATAAAATAATGAAAAAAGTGGCTTTTCTTTTACTGTGAAAATAAAATACCTGTTAATTAATATGATCATAATTATATGTTGTAAGAAGTTTACTTTAAAGCAATTTCTAAATTTATTTTGGTAACGTATGTATGAAAAAAATATCAAATGTGTTTTTATTATTAAGAAACAGAAAGTAGTTTTGTCCTAAGATGAAATGACTAGTTATTAAGAAAGAAAAAAAAATGTGGGACAAAAATAGAATAAAAACAGAAAGCACAAAAAGTTCATGGAAAAGAAATTTTTGAGTTTGAAGTTAAGTAAAATTTATTGGGTCTATCTATGAAGTTTTAAAAGCTGTAGTATGAAATAATATACTGATGTAAAATTAAAATATTTTTCTTCCCTATTACAATAACAAAGTTTCTTAAATCATTGGTCTGTTTTAATAAAAGTTTATAATGAGTGTTCCTCTTGAATAATCAATATAGAAAGAAAAGATAATTTGTTTAATCATAATAGCTTCTTATACTTTAACCTCATCATTTCCTTGGTTAAGAGAAACAAATCTTATTACTTTTAAAATAACAAAGTTCAAACCTGCTTTCTCAAAGCCAAATCCATAATAGTATCTTTTTATTTCAAATTATTGCAATTGCTTTCTTCTTTCACCTTAAAAAAAGTGAAGTGCTAAAAATAGTTAATTTGATATGTTATAAGTTAAATGGAAAATGTTTAAAAGTGTTATAAAATTAAAAAGAATTCCTTATCCCTCTGTTAATTAAATTTGTATGAGTAAAAGTTTCAAATGAATAAAGAATGTATAAAATTCCCAAAAATTTAATAAGGTCTTCTGTACAATATTAGATAAAAGAATCATGTTGTTAATCATGATTTTAATTATTTTTAAAAATGGTATCACAGAAACAACCTCTCCAACTGGGAAGCAAGAAGCAAATGATTTGGCTCATATTCATCTGATTTGCCCCACCTGTGCTGAAAAAAACAGCTCTGTAGCTGCAGAAAAAAAACTGGCCATTAAAGGCTGCCATGAGTGGTGCAAAAATAATTATTATAAGTTAAAATAACGCCACTGCTATGTGCAGTACTCCCAAATATTGTTAGTTTGTTGCAAAAAAATAATATCCAATTATGTCATTATCACTTTGTTTTAAAACTTGCTAAAGCTTTCTTTAGTATCACCTTAGGCAAGTCAAGCCAGCAAGCACTCACCTTCATGTAAAGAAACCAATGGTGGATTTTGCAGTGCTTCCACAAGGCTGTGTGCATAGCCCAACCATCTGTCCTCACCTGGTGGCAAATAATCTGGCTGTGTGAAAGAAACCAATTGTTGTAACCCTATTTCATTATATTGATGATATTATGTTAACCAGTAATTCTTTTTTCAGAATTAAGAGAAGCATCAGAAACAATGGTATCTTGTCTTAAGAGCCTGACATGAGCAAACAATTGGGACATGATTCAAGGCCCCTGCAAAGTCAAACTCTTAAGTGTTGTTAAAGTATAATGTTTTCCCACACCCCAGACTCCAAAACAATTAAGGACCTTTCTGGGGCTTTTGAGATACTGAAAACCCTTCATCCCTCATTTAGCTCAGATGTTAAAATCATTGCATGTGTTAATAAAAAAAAGTAAAGTATGCATGGAAATAAGAAGCCCCCCAACATGCTGCTTTTAAAACAATAACACAGGCTCTATCAGTAAAACCTGTGGACTCTACCTTACCCTGTAAATTAAATGTAGGCAGCACCAGCATTAGCTTTCAGTAAAGTTTGTGGTAGAGGCAACATTCTAACCAAATACCCTTTGGGTTGTAATCACAATTGTAAAAGAGGTCAAAATACAGTATAGCCCCTTAATTAAAAAGCAACTGTGTGCAGCATACTATGCCCTGTTCCAAGTAGAAGGCTTAACCCATTAGTGTCTTGTCACTCTGAAAACTGCCATCCTTATCCAGGAGTGAATTGCAAATACTAAAAACAAGACAGGGAAAATGAACTGCTGTGACCTACCCTCTGTGAGGAAGAGATCTGTGAAAAGACATCTAAAATCCCTGCCAGCAGCACAGGTAACCATCTGTCATATCCCTGCCCACTTCCCTAACACCCCATTCAGGACTGTTAAATCAGATGTCCTCATGAAGATCCAGAACCATACCATTGAAACCAAAAAAGGAGCAAAGTGACTCCTTAAGAAAAATGAACATCATGACTGATGAGCCCTGTGGAAGCAGTTCCAGCTGCCTCTTACTTGTCAACAGCTCATAATCATCACCCACAAGTGTCCATAATGCTCACTCCAACCACTGTGACATCAGTCCCCTCCTGCTCTCAGAAGAAGCATGGTATGCTTTCACTGCTGCAGATATTACATCAGAACACTTTTAATCAGCCAGCGCTGTGAACTGTGTCTGCAGCTTCAGTTAAAATGCTAACAAGACCAAGGCAGACACTAAAGTTATAAGTTAAAGTGCCAGCCAAACTATGGCCCAAAAGGGAATGTAATAATAATTTGTTGTTGCCTATGCCTATAACTATACAAACTGCGAAAAACTAAAAGCATTTTAGCCATAGGCCTATGCAGCCCTACTGGTATGGAATCTTAAATCCATGAAAAATAAAGTCACTCAAAAGCATTTTTATAAAACAACAGTTAATCAAAAGTTTTCTATTCCTGCTAAAACTCTATGTGTTTCTATGTAAACTCTTCTTATGCTAAAACTAATTTTTAATGTGCTTATATACTGTTATTAAACCTTCCCCTCAAACTCTTGGGAACAATAGTCTCACAGCCAGCCCTGAATTTCCTGGCCAATTCCTATCCTTACCCTACTAATAACTCTCATTCTCCTCATATCAACAGTTCCATACACCTTCTGCGTGATAACTCAGTTTATTCAAACAACCATACAAAATGTCATAAATAATCTTCTCATGATGCAAAAACACATTACCTGCCACTGAACCAAAAACCATGCCAAAACAAACAATCAAAAAACAACTGAATCCAACAATACCCTACAACAGCAGGAAACAGCTCAATGAGTCATCACTCCAATTCCTGCTCTCCTTTCCTACCCCTTAACGATATCCAACGAAATTGGGAATGTTAGCCCCATTTCGCAAAATGACCCACCCATGACCCCAGCTGGCAACCCAGCTAGCACGAAGTTTCCTCTGCCCTGATAACAGAAACCCCCACCCTCTGTCCTTGAAAGACAGAACATGCATTCCAACATGTACACCCATTCTTCCCGAGACCCTTTTCCAACAGAGTAAGAGTCAGTACTTTTCCCTTGCCCTCACTAATACCCTGCTCCTATGCTATTTAAGTTCCATCCCAAATCAGTCAGACAGGCTAAAGTTTCTCTTCAGGCCCTCACTATGCGGGTGGGCTGAAGTCACACTTCAGACAGACCCCTGCCATGCCAGTGATCTAATGAATTACTCTGCCTGAACTCTGATCTGACTCTGAGCCTCATTGAACTGAAGTCGAACACCCAGGAGGACCTCCTGGTCAGCCCCTTTGCCCTCCCCACACCACCCAACCCCTAGCCACCGAAAATGGATTTCCAGGGCTCAACACATCCCCTCAAACTGTCAGATCCAATTCCTCCCCACACTGAAGACAAAGCACAGCCCCAGCCACAACTGGATCCCACCCACCCCAGGGTACTCCAGAGGGTACAATTTGTGGGCCCATATAAAAGCAGCTGGTATGGGGTGCCCGACTAACCAGCAGGACAGAGCATCAGTGGGATGGCTTGCACTCCTGCCATGGAGGGCAGGGTGGACTTGGACAATGTCTTGGGGGAACTCTGGGAGCCAGTGGGTCACAGACTCCCTCCCTTGGGCCTGTGTATCTGGCCATCTTAGGCCAGTTTCAGGTTCCTGGGTGGGGGTAGGGAGAACTCAAAAAACAGGTGGAGTCTCAGATGTGGGGTGGAGGGTCGGGGTCGCCTGTGTTTCCCTTTGGTTTCATCTTCTGGAAATGAAGCTTTAGCATTCATTCTAGAATCTGGTCACCATGACAGGTACATTGCAAAAGTGAAATTAATCAGAATACAAGGGTGAGCTCCCAAATATCCCTGGCATATGATGGGTGGAAGAGGGGTGGATGGGGTCATGGTCATCCTCCAGAATTCCTACCCTCACCTTGAATGGACAGAAATTTTAAAGGGAATTTAAAAGCCACCAGTGCCACTAGTCAGCCTTCAAGCTCAGGATGGAGCTAGTTTCTCCTCAAATATGGCACAACACCCCTGCCACCTCTGGGAACAGCTATTTTGCCCTCCAAAAGCACAAATGGAGCTCCCATTGCTGTTTTGAACCAGAAGCACAAAAAGCATGCCACGCTGACAGCACCTGCAAAAAATCACTTTGTCATTCACTCTGCAAACTACTTGTGAACTTACTTTCACGGTTAGAAGCATCCAACACAGGATCCAAATACAAGACCAGGTAGAAGCACAGTCACGAGATTGATCCAGAAAGTCCTCTCCTAGACCCTGATAAAGATGCAGATTGGCCATAAGGGGCCAGGGCTACGGTACCAGACATTTAACTGGAAAATCTGCCAAGTCCACTTTAATTCAGAAATTCAACTCAAAAAGCACAATTATAGCCAATGGCATAAGGATGGGGTTGCATAGCAATTATGGAAACCAAAATAATGGCCTCACAAGAGACATTCAATTGGTGCATCTGGGATATTTGCTTTCTTGAAAATGGGTCAGTCAGGGGAAAACATTCTCTGGTTGTTTTTCAAGGTTTGTAATAAGGCTTAGAAACAAGATGGGATCTGTCCCTGACATACTTGAAAACCAGGGTCTTCCTCACATATATGTAAAAAACTCTGGAATCCATGGAAACATATTCTAGTGTAGAAGCAACACAGATGAGTGCAAGCCCTTACTGCTGGATACCATCTTTTTTTTTGACAGGGATCATGGACTGTTCCAGACCCACGTAAGTTGGTATCCAGTATCTCATGCCTGAATTCAATATTTGTGGTGACTGTGTAAGTGTCAGGAAGCCAAGTTGTTTTGCATTTTCTCCTTAAGAGAATAAAAGATAAATTATTATCTTCATTTCACAATTTACTTGGAGCTATGCCACATCACACAGCTCTGATTACCTGATTTCTCATTTTGTTTAACTCACTTTGCAGCTTCCTCACCAAGCAGAGTTGCCAAGCAGAATATATTCAAACTGACATAGAGCTCACTAGATGGCCCATGTCAGCACCTCTCAAGCATTCTGCCAGGAGACAACAACCCCAAGTATTTTTATGTAATCACATTCTTCATGTTAATTCTCTTTCATTTCTCATGATGCCACATCATTTGGTGGGAAACTGATTTAAAAATGTTCAGAAGATTTTTTTAAAAATTATTATTGAAGCATGTGTCCTTCTGTTCACTGATTTTGTGGCAGGTCGTATTGCAGGTTGTGACCCCACTCCTCTTTTTAAGCTAACGGCATCCACAAAGGGGAAATTTTTTTATATCATGGGCAAGAGGTATCCTAAAACAGCAAAATAGAGGGAACTTTTTTTTCAGAACATTTGTAGGTGCAATCTCATAAATGCCGGGTGTGTATGTGTTTTGTTTGTTTGTTTTTAATGTGCATTGTCATTAAAGGTACAAAAAGTAAACGTTTAAAAAATTAATTTAACAAATACCCACAAGTAGAGAAAGAGCCAAGATGGCAGCATATTAAGGAGCTACTGGAGTCAGCTCATGCTACAGGGCAGTTAGTAATCACCCAGACCTAACTAAAACACCTGTTTGGGTGCCCCAGGACAGCAGAAGAGTATCCTGCAATATCTTTGAAAATATGGAAGGAGGAAACTGCCCATCTGCAGAGAGGATTCATGAGTAGAGCCCTCCCCTCTTTGGAGGTCGGTGCCCATGGTGTAAGTTGCCTTGGGAGCTATTCTGTGGCTGGAGTTCGAAGGTCCATTTCCCAAAAAACGGGGTAGGAAGATACAGTGTGGTACCAACTTCAGCTACTGATTAGTAAATTTGGCAGGCTAAAGCATAATCCTAGGCACAGCTAAACTTGTAGCCTATCCTGGTCAGAAGGATGCCAGTAACTTCCATTTTTACTCTGCCCCTGGTATGAGGGGAAGTGGTGCTGTTTTAAAATTACAGTGCTGATAGGGACTGGTTTCTTTCCACCCAGATCTGATTGCAGCTCTAGCCTAAACCCCAGGCTCACCTTCAGCAGGGACAAAGCTTGCGGAGCTGGCACCACCTCTCTGGGGAACTGCAAACTGCACTGCAGAGGGTAGTGCCCATCCTACTCTAGCAGTGCAAGTCACCTCAGGACTTATTCCATGGCTAGAGTTAGAAGCTCCATTTCCCATAAATGGTGGAGGAAGAGACAGTTGTCTGCTGACCTCAGCTACTGGTTAGTAGACTCAGCTGGCTAAAGTACAATCCTAGAAACAGCTAGGGTTTGAGACTGTCCAAGTTGGAAAGACTCCAGTAGATGCCATTTTGAATCCACCCCTAGCATGAGGGGAAGTGTGGTTGACTGAAAATCCAGTGAAGTTAGGGACTGTCTTCTTTCCACCAAGATCAGACTGCAGCCCTACCCTAGGCCCCACCTCCAGCAGAGAGGAAACTGTCAGGACCTGCACCAGGCTCGCCAGGCAATTGCAGGTGCTCTCCACCAGCACAGGCTGAATATTCAGACACCTGGGGCTGCATCACCACACCCCAATAGGATAGGAGAGGAACTGGGTATCCTCAGCCTCTCTGGGCAATGGCAGATTTTTTCAGCCTACACAAACTGGTTTGTTGAGTGCCTTCAAGTCTATCTCCACCTCTGTCCCCCGATAGGATAAAAGGAGGCTAGTGTTCCCTCAGCCTCTCAGGGAAACTGTAGGTGATTTTAGGCCCCATAAACACAACCATTGGGCACCTGTGGTTCCAACCCCATCCCCAATAGGACAAGAGACAGACTGTGTTTGCCCAGCCTCTCTGAGTAGCTGCAGGTGCTTTTGGCCCACACAGCCTGGACTGGTGGGTACTTGTGGATCCACCCTCACCTCAAATAGGAAGAGAGGCAGCTGGTGTCTCCACAGCCTTTCTGGACAATAGAAGACAATTTTGGCCTGCATGGACTGGACTGTTGGATGCCTGTGATTCCACTCTCACCCCTAGTAGGATAGGAGGGGTCTGGTATCTCCATAGCTCCTCCAGACAATGGTGGGTACTTTTGGCCTACAGGAAATTAGCAGTTGGGTGCCTGTGGATCTAACCCCATACACTAATATGATGTCAGGGGGCTGGTGTTTCCTCAGCCTTTCCAAAAATGGCAGGTATTCTCAGCCTAAAAGGACTGAACTGTTGGGTATCCATAGAACCACCACACCACCCAACAGGATAGAAGGCTGGTGTTCCTCAGCCTCTCTGAGCAATGGTGGATAATTTTGGCCTACAGGGACTGAACTGTTGGGTGTTGGTGACTCTGTTCCCAGCCCCTAAAGGGCAGAAGTGACAGTACTCCCTCAGCCACTCAGGGCAATGGCTGGTGAATTCAGCCCACATGGATTAGATTTTTGGGCACTCCAGAGGGTCTATTCCCAACCCCATCAGGGAGGGGATCTGGTGCTATGTCAGTTTACTTGAGCAACTAATCATTTTGGACCCACACAACATATATTGTGGCCAAAAACTATAGCTCCATCCCTACCCAAGGTAGGGAAGAAAGGGGTGTGAAGCTTCATCAGTCTCTTTGGGCAACTACAGACAGTCTTGTCCTGCCCAACTTGGATTATTATACACAGTTGCAGCTCTGCTTCTACCCCTGACAGAGGAGAAAGGTGGGAGAAGCTTCATCAATTTCTGGGTCAATATGGGCAGGTTCAGTATCCATAGCTTACAGCAACAACGTCATCCTCAATGAGCAAAGGAGAAAAGATAAAAAAGTCCTAAACTAAAAGGAAAAGCTGCACCCAGAATATATACATCCAGCAAGCCAAATGCAAAATCACCAACAAAATATTACAATCCATACCAAGAAACCAGAAGATATGGCCCAGTTAAAGGAACAAGATAAGCCTGCAGATCACATAAAGGAGCTGAGACAACTAATCATAGATGTTCCAACAAATCTCCTTAATAAATTAAGTGAGGTGGCTAAAGAGATTAAGGATATTAAGAACACACTGGGATAGCACAAAGAAAAATTTTAAAGCATACATAGAAAAAATAGTACACCTTATGGGGATGAAAGGTTCAATAAAAGAAATTTAAAATACACTGGAGGCATAAAACAGCAGCTTTCAGGAAGCAGAAAAAAGGGTCAGTGGACTTGAAGACATGGCCTCTGAAAGCAAACTTACAAATGAACAGATGAAGAAAAGAATGGAAAAAATTGAACAGGGTCTCAGGGAACTAAATGACAGCAAGAGATGTGCAAATATACATGCCATGAGTGTCCCAGAAGGAGAAGAGAAGGGAAAGGGGGAAGTGGGAATATTTGAAGAAATAATGGAAGAAAATTTCCCAACCCTATTGAAGGACATAGATATCCATGTCCAAGAAGCGCAATGTACTCCCATCTGAATAAATCTGAATAGATCAACTCCAAGACACATACTAGCCAGAATGTAAAATACCAAAGACAAAGAGAGAATTCTGAGAGCAGCAAGAAAAAAGCAATGCATAACATATAAGAGTTACCCAATGAGATTAAGTGCTGATTTCTCATCAGAAACCATGGAGGCAAGAAGGCAGTGGTATGATATATTTAAGATTCTGCAAGAGAAAAATTGCCAGCCAAGAATTTTCTATCTGGCAAGATTTACTTTAAAAAATGAGGGTGAGATCAGAATATTCACAGATAAACAGAAACTGAGAGAGTTTATAACAAAAAGACTGACTTTGCAGGAAATACTAAAGGCAGTGTTACAGCATGAAAAGAAAAGACAGGAAAGAGAGGCTTGGAAGAGTCTAGAAATGATGCCTGTATCAGTAACAGTAACTAAAAGTGTTAAAAAAAAGTTGGGAAAATAAAATGAAAGATAAAACTCAGATCAAAATGGATGAAATAAGAACTGCCTTTATAGTAATAACATTGAATATTAATGGATTAAATGCCCCAATAAAAAGACACAGACTGATGGAATGGATAAGAAAATATAAGTCATCTATATGATGCCTGCAAGAGACTCACCTTAGACCCAAGAATACCAATAAATTGAAAGTGAAAGATTGGAAAAAAGTTATTCCACTCATGCAGTAACCAAAAAAAAAAAAAAAAAAAAAAAAAAAAAAAAAAAAAGTTGGGATAGTTATACTTATATCAGATGATATAGACTTTTAAAAGCAAACTGTTATTAGAGACAAAGAAAGACATTACATATTAATAAAAGGGATGGTTAACCAGGAAGAAGTAACAAGCATAAATGTATACAGACCTAACCAGGATGCCCCAAGATACATGAGGCAAACACTGGCAAAACTGAAGGGAGAAATAGACTTCTCTACCATAATAATTGGAGACTTCAGTACACCACTCTCAACATTGGATAGAACATTTGGGCAGAGGATCAATAAAGAAACAGAGAGCTTGAATGATATGATAAATGAACTAAACATAATAGACATAAACTGAACATTGCACCCCAAAACAGCAGGATATACATTCTTTTCAAAAGCACATGGAACTTTCTGCAGGATAGACCATATGTTGGGTGAGAAAGCAGATCTCAATAAATTCAACAAAATTGAAATCATACAAAGCACTTTCTCTGATCATAATGGAATAAAGTTGGAAATCAACAAGCAGCAGAAAAAAGGAAAATTCACATATATATATGGAGATTAAACAACAACCTCTTAAATAATCAGTGGTTCAAAGAGGAAATTTCAAGAGAAATCCATAAATATCTTGAATCAAATGATAATGAGAACACAACATATCAGAACTTATGGGATGCAGTGAAGGCAGCGTTGAGAAGAAAATTTATAGCCCTCAATGTTTACATTAAAAGTGAGAAAAGAGATTCTAGAGAGGCAAGATGGCCTCAGTTTAAGTGGGCACTCACCATCTCTCTCACAAAGGACAACTGATTGGGGACAAGATCCTGCCCAGGTGAGCTGTTCTGGGAGCCCATGGAAGGGAGACTTTGGGGCATCAATCTGGAGGGTCCTGTAAAGGAAGATAGATTGCTCAAGATAAAAACATGAGTTTTTAGCCCTGCAACTGCAAATCATGGACAGCCAAGCCCTACCTTCAGGGCAAGGGGCCAGGGTGAGCCCTGACTCCTGCTGGCCACCCAGAGAGAGGGAGCATTCTCTGAGAGTGGGAAGGTTCTGGCAAGGGGTGGAGAGGGATTTCCTTTCTGTGGGTTTGGTTGCCTGGTCCCCCTTTGAGCTTTGGGTAGCACACAGGCCAGCTTGAAGTGGTACCAGGCAGAGGAGAGAGGCAAATCTGCTGAGGCAGCCTGATTTACCTAACTGCCCTGCGATACAGAGCCTTGGCTTGAGAGAGGGTGGAGTCAGCCAATTTAATAGTTCCACACTGAGGACTTTCAGAATTTCAACTCTCCTAAAGGAGTCATGCAGTGAGAAGTGCTTAATAAGTTTCCAAAAGCCTATTTTGGGTCCCCTGGGAGGAGGGCTGGTCTAGAAGAGGCTTGAAAATCATTTTGGTGTGGTATACTCAGTCATCAGGGTCACATTTGAATTTCAAAATGGAACTCAACCTGACCAGGAGAGGGGATGGGGGATCTGCTCATACAGCCTGCTGAATTCTGCTGCCCTAGGAGAGTAAAATCTACAACTGGGGTGTGGGAGGATGGTTGGTGTGGGGTGTCAGGGATGGGGGATGCATGGGAGGAAGTTCACCTAAGCATAAATATAAGGTATATAAAAATGTTCAAATGTTCACAGGGAATTGTCACAGTGGGTGGAGACTCACTCAATAAATGAGAGAATACTGAATTCCCATCCTGGAGAGCTTTGCCACATTCTCTAAGGGAGCAGCAACAGTCCCTTAAGTGCAGGGGCAGTGACTGATGAAGGAGGATGATCCACTGATGGACCCTTGATATTGATGACTAGCCTTATGAGTCTTTGCTCTTGAAATGGAAATGCAACCTATTGTTATGGGATGCCTCAAGGTTGCCTCCTGAGAGCCTTCTTGTTGCTCAAATGTGGCCTCTCCCTAAGCCAAACTCAGCATATGAATGCATTACCTTCCTCCCAGCTTGGGACATAACTCCTGGGGTAAGCCTCCCTGGCACCAAGGGATTGCTACCAAGCATCAACTGGCAATACGACTTTAAAAAGACCTTTAATAAAAGGGGGAAAAGTTAAAGACGAATGAGTTTATATGGCTAAGAGACTTCAAAATGAGTCAGGAGGTCATCCCAGAGGTCACGCTTATGCACATCTCAGTAGGATCCCATAGAATTCCAAAGTGGATATCACCCCAAATAGTGGGACTCCTGAGGGCTCTGGAAACACCCAGGTTCTATGTCAGGGCAGATAGCTCTGGAGTTTGGTGCCTTGCCAGTGGGCCCTACATTGGAGTTTGTGCTCCTGAGACTGACAAAGTTGGTTTAAGCTAAAAAGAGAGAGAGAGAGAGAGAGAGAGAGAAAACAGCCAAAGTCAATGACCTAACTACACAGCTGGAGAAACTAGAGAAAGAACAGCGAAATAATCCTAAAGCAAGTAGAAGGAATGAAATAATAAAAATCCGAGCAGAAATAAATGCAATTGAGAACAAAAAAACAAGAGAGAATTAACAAAACCAAAAGTTGGTTCTTTGATAAGATTAAGAAAATCAACAAACTGTTAACTACACTGACTAAGAAAAAAGAGAGAAGATGAAAATAAATGAAATAAAAAATGAAAATGGGAACGTTACTACTGAGCCCACAGAAATAAGAGAGATCATAAGAAGATAAAATGAACAACTTTGTTCAAAAAAACTAGACAATGTAGATGAAATGGAAAGATTTCTAGAAAGGTACAAACAAACTACCCTGACCCTAGAAGATATAGAAGACCTCAACAAACCAATCACAAGTAAAGGGATTGAAACAGTAATCAAACAGCTCCCCAAAATGAAAAGCACCATTCAAGAGAGCCAAAAGAAACCATAGAGTTCTGCATAAATTCTGCCATGACCCTGCTTCAAGCACGGCAGAGAGGGACACTGGGCAAAAGCATGCCCTAATCCCTGTGCTCCAACAAGCAAAAAAAAACAACAGCTCTGAAGTTAGGTCCTAAACCAGAGCCATGATTGTCTCTCCCAGAACTGCTGGGCCTAGCCACTGAAGACTGATGATTCCTGGGCTCAAAGGCCCCCTTCATCTCCATTGCTGAAGCTGAACCCAGGTTAATCATAATGGTGGCAGGTAAGCCAATCTCCATTTATTGGACATGGGAACCACTTATTCGGTCTTACCAGAACATGCTGGGCTTTTAGTCTGTTCCTCAATCTCTATTGTGGGAGTTAATAACCAAATAAATCTCCTCTGGACACAGTCCTTGGTTTGTCTCATTGGAACAACTTCCTTCACCCATTCTTTCTGAACCTTACACACCTGTCCTACCCACTTAACAGAATGAGACCTACCAGCTAAACTACATGCTACTATTAATCTCCCCATGCTAGACACACCTGCAACAGAAGCCCTTTTACTCCTACACACACTCCCACCCACCACCCTTAAACATTCCCCAATCCTAGAAAAACATGTTAACCCTGTAGTGTGGGACACCAAGTAACCCTCCATAGCTAAAAACCATAATCCCATCAAGGTCACTATTAAAAATCCTGATCAATTCCCAAGCAAACCCTCTTTCCCCTCAAGAAATACTCGGTTACCACCCATTAACAATCTTCTCTGTGGGACTTCTGTGGCCAACCAGCTCATCCACTAACCCTCCCATTCTAGCTGTGAAAAAGCCAAACAACATCTACCAACTAGTCCAAGATCTATGGACAGTTAATGATGCAACTCAACCCCTCACACCCATTGTTCCAAACCCACACACACTACTTTCACGAATACCTCCCAACACCTCTCATTTCACCAACCTAGATCTCAAAGACATATTCTTCATTATCCCCCTCAATGACTCTTCCCAAAACCTATTCACCTTTACCTGGACTGATCCAACTACTAAAGTTGCTCAGCAACTCACCTGGACCATCCTCCCCAAGGTGTTTGGCCACAGCCACCACATATTTGGCCAAGCCCTAGCCTGTCATCTCTCTACTTTACCTCTAAACCCCAGAGTTATTTTACAGTATGATCTTTTGTGATGACCTCCCTTTGTGTAGCCCCTCCCTAAAATGTTCCATTGAACACACTACCTCGCTCCTCAACTTCTTTGCAAGCAAAGGATACCAGATGTCCCTCAACAAAGGCCATTTCTTCAACCATGAATTTACATACCTTGGGTTACACTTAACCTCCACCCACAAAGGCTTAATATAAGAGCAAAAAGGTTATCTCTGAAACCCTTATACACACAACTAAGTCTTAACTACTATCCTTTTTAGGACTTGCCAAATTTTTCTGTCTCTGGGTACCTAATTTTGAACTTATAGCCAATCCCCTGTATCTATCATGTGATTGTGGGCAACCTCAATGAAGCAATATCTCAACACATATCAATCACAACTCCATTTAAGCAACTACAGAAAGCTCTGTGTGCTTCACAGCCTTAGCTCTGCCAAATCTAAACCAGCCTTTCCAACTATATATAGACATGAGATGAGGGTATGCACTAGGACTCCTAATCCAAAAGTATGGACCTGACCCCTGCACAATTGCATACTTTTCAAAACAGCTTGATGAGACTATCACAGGGTGGCCTCACTGTCTTCAAACCTTAGCAGCTGGTACCACACTCATCCAGGAAACTATAAAATTGGTACCCTTCCAAACCATCCAGGTATACTCCTCACAATCTATCTTCTCTACTGTGTCACCAAGCAATTTCAATTATTTCTAATACTTTCTTACAAGCCATACACACCACCCTACTCCAAAACCCAAATGTTCACTGGTGCCCCTCCTTTAAGCCCACTACCCTACTCCCCATACTTAATATAAACATGAATGAAAAAGCCCCAGAACATGACTGCTCAGAAATACTTGATCACTTCATCAACTCATTGCCTAACAACTTGGATCTTCCCTTGCCAGAACTTGTTCCAAACTAGTTCACTGATTGGCAGCTCCACCAAAATCAGCAACTGCACACAGGCAGGATATGCAATAGTAACCCTAAACAGTCTTAGAATTGGGCCCATTACCACTAGGCACAAACTCACAGCAAGCAGAGCTCATAGCCCTCACCAGAGACCTAACTATAGCCCAAGATCTCACAGTCAACATATACAATGACTCTACATATGCATTTCATATCATACTTTCACATGCTTCTCTGTGGGAAGAAAGAGAATACCTTACCACTAATGGCTCCTCTATCATCAATCACCACCTAATTCTGAAACTCCTTCAGGTTGCCAGCCTGCCACAGCATGCAACAATTCTTCATTGCAAGAGGCACCAAAAACAGAACAACCCACTCATGCAGGGAAATCATATAGCAGATAAAGAAGCAAAACTGCAAGCCACCAAAACTAGAAACCCAACTTATACACCCTCATCAATGTTACTAGCATTGCCGCTCAGCCCCAAAACCTACTCTCTGGAAGAAACACACTCTTTACTGCAGGCCAGGGCAAGCATTAAGGACAATAAGATAATAATGCCAAAACAAGAAAAAGTAAGTATCCTTACTTCCCTACACAGCCACTTCCAAAGCCCTAAACTACTAACTCAGCTGCTCTTCCACTGCATCACTCTCCCCAACCTTCACAAAATTCTGCCAGAAATTTCATTTGCCAAACAACCTAGCCCCAAAGACTGCCTCAAACACCCCACACCCCTACTCATCACATAGAGAAATACTCAGGCAAGATTGGCAGATAGATTTCATTCACATGGCCCCAGTAAAATGAGTAAAATATTTGTTAGTCTTCATTGATACTTTTTCAAGACGAGTGGAAGCCTTTCCTAGCACCTTTGAAAAGGTTGATGCTGTAACCAAAGTCTTAGTACACGAAATCATTTCCTGGTTCAGCCTTCCCACATCATTACAATCAGATAACGATGCTGCCTTTATTTCCCAAATCACCCAAGTGGTATGCACTGCTCTTTATTTGGAAGTTGCACATTCCGTATTGACCCCAATCATTGGGACAAGAAGAATGTATGAACAGCCTAATCAAAACCCATCTCACTAAACTCATGATCCAAACTGAAACCACCTGTATAGAACTTTTACTTATGCACTCCTCAAACTCCACTCTGTCCCCCACAAACTCCTCCTAAATCCCTTTGAAACCATGTACAGTCAACGCAATGTCCTAGGAAAATTTCCCTTCCCACCTCACTCTTAAGTGACTACCTCCCCATTTTAAGCCAAACAGGACACACACTTAGGCAGCATGCCCATGAAAGCTTGTCCCAACCACCAATAGAAATCACAACCCCAGACTTCACCCGGAAGAGTGGGTCTACATAAAAGCCCTACACCTTAAGCCGCTCCAACCCCTATGGACCGGACCGCATCTAATACTGCTAAGAACCCCCACAGCAGCTAAACTGACTGGCATTTCATTTGGGTCCGTTTTACCCTACTCAAACCTGTGCCGCAACCTATGGAAACTGGTCCAGCCCCACCTACCTCACTTCCTCAGACCACAAGCCAGGAAGAAACATCCATTCCTGACCATTACATCTGTGAACCACAAGAAGGCTTGAAGCTGCTATTTTGCAAGCTTCTGGGTGAGACCAATCCTAGATCAGACCCATAATATGTCCACAGCCTTCCAAGTAACTTTAGTTGTTTTCTTTGTGCTAACCTTTGTCTTCCTTATCTCTCTAATTCTTTTGGCCATAATGGAGTGTGCCCACCCTCTATTGTGCCCAACGTGTAACCACTCCTTTATCTGGTGGCACCCAAAACCGTAAAACTCATGCTTACAGCACTCTTCAAAAATTCCTGTCAATTTTACTCTGAGAATTACAAACTTCTTATCAAGCCCCCATTAACACTTCCCAATTGTTACTGTGCATCTCTGACTTCTGGCTTCAAGGAGATCTCTTATCATACACCCCTCCAAAAATATATTTCTTCACTATTATACACCAAAATCATGTTGACCACCCTACCCCTCATTTTTGCCCTGCAATTTCCCCTAACTCTGTGTTCACATGCCCCTCAGAATACCTTGCGACTCCTAGCCAAACAAATGGCACAATATCCTAACCTATCTTCATGCTGGCTTTGTCCCGACATAGACAAACCACCTATGCTAATCCCTGCTTCAGAAAAAGAGTGGGGGGATACAGTAATGTTTATCCAGGGCCACCTCAAAAAAAAAACAATAGCCAGATTTCAAGCTCTTTTACTGAAATTATGGTCAGCCATAGATAAATCAATATATGATCTACACTACCAAACACTGTAAACAGGGTCTTTTTATTCCAACCTAAACATCTCAAATCTACACTTCCCATTCTGTGTCTTAACCAATACCACTAACACCAATACTCTCAGCCAAATACCCTCAAACCAGTGCAGACCCACATTCCATATGATCAGGGATGCCACACGCAAACCAGTCGGTAAGGGCACCTGTTCCCCGGGCATCTGCATAACGTTAGCCCGGTTGCAACTATGCAGCAACTCAAATACCTATATCCCCTCCCACAACCTCTCACAACATCAATGGGGAAATCATCGAGTTTCCTGTCAGGACAGACACCCTGGGCAAGTTGCTGTCTCCTATCACTTAATCAACACCTCTTATTCACCCACCGGCTGACATGACAACTGTCTACCGTTAAACACCACCTTCCTTATGCTTTGGCATCCCACCAGAGGATATCACTGGGCCTGTTCTTGCTAGTACCCCACCCCCAGGCTATTTAAAAACAAACCCGAGTCAGTTGGGTGAGCTGGAGTCTCACTTCAGACCCCCACCATGCTGGAAATCTAATAAATTTCTCCACTTGAACTTTGGTGTGTCTCCAAGTCTCATTGAACTGGATCTAACACTTTATTGTAAATATGTAAAATGAAATAGGAAATAGAAATGTTAAATTGTAAAAGAGAGTGTAAAGTCAGGTTAGATTTCATATAACCCATTATAATAAAGATAGATGGTATAGTAACAATTATAAATGTAAATGATAATTCTAATATAATAGAATTTAATTATAAAAAAAATTCTAATTATTATATTCCAGCTCTAAATATTTGACATAATAATCACTAAGAATGAAATAAATTATTGGTTTAGTTATTAAATTTCCATTTAAGCAATAATCATTTGGGGATATTCAAATTCTTGCATGAGAATTTCTCACATCTTATTGGCCTAAATTCCCACAGATAACAAGATCACTAAGAAGACCCCAATATTTCAAAATGGTGCCCTTCAAAGCTCATTAAGCCAAGGGTCAAGGAAGAAATGACAACAAAAGTGAGAAAATATTGACAACTCAATGATGAAACAATCTTTTCAAAAGCCACCAGACATCCAAGCTTAGCACAATGGATAAACTGTTCAAGGAACTGGAAATTGGCCTTCAGGCCCTGGGTTCCAAAATGGCTCCCAGCAGTGGATGTTGGCAAGGCATGATGTAGTACCCCTCAACGTTGTGGGCCCACAGAAAAATAGCTGCTGGGTGGTAGCTGGCAAGAGGCTTAGAGACTGTGCACTCCATTACCAGTGGGCACAGCCCTAACATGTCTGCCCTGGAATTAGTTGGGACTTGGGGGGGGGCATGGAGTAGGAACTCTTTTGAAAGGAAAACATCTAGAAAGAAGGCAATGATGAAAGGGCAGGCAAGAATGATAGAGACAACAAACACATCTTAGAACAAAGTAATTAAGTTCTAATTTTGTTTTGCTGTGGAGGTGTGGTGGTTCGAATATAGAAGTAAAATGATAAACCACTAGGCAAACTCATGATTATGGGGGGGAAATGAAAACACAGCTGTGGCCCAAAAAGACACACACAAAACACACACAACAACCATGACATGTTGGTAATGGGGGAGTATAGAAAAAGTGTGACAAGTGTATGGTATGGAGCATGGTTAGTAGTAATAGTCTGATGATATTATCCCATAATCTGTAACAAATGTTCCACCATGATGTGGTGTGATGATGGAGGATTGTTGTATGGGAATTCTGACCAATCCATGATTGTTTTGTTAGTTCACATCTTCTCTAATGAAAATTTATTGACAAAAATAATAATGGGGGGGGTGTTGGGGGGAAAATACACCAAATGGATAATATTGACTCTAGTTAGTAAGATTTTGATGATATTCTATCATGCACATATTTGGTACATTTAAAATACAAAAACAATTTTTAAAATACCTGGTAAAATACAGACTTTTAAAATAAGAGTTAATATCTATTATCATTTTCATATAAATTATTAGAGTGACAGCATTGCTCAAAACATAAACTAAATACTCATTGAAAATCAAAGTTTTTTGCTCTTTTTAAAGAACAGTCTTTGAAAAGAAGAGGTTCCAATGATTTCATTTGATAGTGAATGCATTTTACACAAAAATTTTTAGACAAATTTGTCTTTTTTTAATTAAATAAATAATGTTAACTACACTAACTGTGAGAATAATGACAAGAAAGTTCCAAATGCTTCTTTCTGATCCCTTAATTTTTTAATAATCCCATTACAGATTTGTAATTTAGAAGAGATCTTTATAAATTATTTTAGGAATCTTTACTCAATTGATAGCAAGCTCTAGTTATTGTTGCAAGGAAAGCACTTCTGATTTGTCTCCATATCCATTGAGTTGTACTCATGTATAGAGGGACTCTGATGCAGTTACCAATATATAAATAAATGCTGTTGTGTCATATTCTACTTCTTTAGAAAGTATTTGAAATAAAATGAAAGATAGTTTTACAAAGAATGTAAGGGGCAAACACAGAGACACACTCACACATACATACACAAGCAAATAGGCCCAACAGCATCCCACCCTCAAACTCTCTCCTATGGCATGTAGAAGACCCTGCCCAAACCCAACAGGGAAAAGCTATTTGTAGGCTGAACAAGGAGATATAGACTGACTTGAGTATGTAACAGATATGAGGTGGGTGATAGGGTGGGTTCATAAAAATCAGGGGTTGTTCCTCCAGTCAGAGTACAGCCATCCTTCTCTAAGCACCCATGATCACAGACTCCATCTTTGAATAGCAACAAAAGGAAGACCTGACTAGAAAAATTAATAATTCCAAAACCTCTGGGTGTAACTCTCACCACCAACTTTCCTTTAATATATTTTTTATTGCAGGATATCATTCATACATCAACATACAAAAACATGATTTGTATAGTAAAAGTTGTGAATTTAAGAAATAAAACATGCATAACATCATACAGGGTGTAGCCATTTGGCAATTTGATGTAATTATGAATTCCAAAAATAGGTATTGGATTATGCTTGTAAACTGATCTGTTAATCTGGGCATGATTAAGTTATGATTAGGGCATTGACTGGGCCATGTGAGTAGGGCATTGAGCCCTACCCCTTGGTGGGTAGAGAATCGAATATAAAAGGCAAGGCAAAGGATGGAGGGAGCAGTTTTTTGAGAAGCAGTTTTGATGTTGGAGTGTTGATGTTGGAGAGAAGGCCCCAGGAGAAGAGAAGTGAGCCGTTCGCCTGATCGTCTACAGCTGACCTTGTGGAGGAACCAGAGTAGCTAAGCCCGGAGAGAAATGCAGCCCCAGGAAGAGAGGAACCCAAGAAGCCTGAACCCTGGCAAACATCAGCAGCTGTCTTGCTCCAACATGTGGCAATGGACTTTGGTGAGAGAAGAAACTTAACGCTTTATGGCCTGGTATCTGTGGACTTCTACGCCAAATAAATACCCTTTATAAAGACCAACCCATTTTTGGTATTAGCACCCCTTTGGCTGACTAATACACAGGGGTCACATACATCACATTTCCACCAACACCTTGCATTGTTGTGATCCAAACTAGGCAAGAGAATGGTCAAAATATTACTGACTATAGTCAATATCTCACATTAAGTGTATTTTTCCATTAACCCATCCTATTTTTTTTAAACAAGTCTATTTTTGATACATATTAATAAAGCATGCAATTTACCCAAAGGGTACAAGCAATGGTGTTTGTTATATTCACAGAGAAGTGCATTCATCACTTCAACCATTATTAAACCTTTTCATTATTTGAATAATAATAATAAAGAAAAAGCAGACTAACAAACAAGGATATTCCTTACCTCTCAATTTCTCTAGTTCCCCTGCTGTACATAGCTGCTATTCTGGCAATTCTTTCACAAATATTTACTTGTATATCAAGCACTTTTACTGAGGCATATTCACATATCATATCATCTAGCCAAAGTGTATAATCAATGGCTTTTTTTAGCTGTTCAAAAGATCTTTACTGTAAATTTGAAAATTAAAATAGAAAATAGAAATGGTAAATTGTAAAAGAGATTTTAAGTTCAGTTTAGATTTAATATAATCCATTATAAGAAAAAGATTGTATGTCAACAAACATTTATAAATGTAAATAATAATTCTAATATAATAGAAATTAATTATAACAAAATTCTAATTTTTATATTTCATCTCTGAGTATTGGACTTAATCTCTAAATATGAAATAAATTATTGGTTTAGTTATTCAGTTTCCACTGAGGGCATAATTCTTTCCAGATAATCAAATTCATATTTGGGAATTCCTCACATCTTATTGGCATTAATTATCACAAATAACAAGATCATTAGGATGACCCTAATATTTCAAAACAGGGAGCCTCAGAGCTCAGTAAGACAAACATTGAGGGAGAAATGACAACAAAAATGAGAAAACATTGACAACACAGTGATGAGACAATCTAATTAAAAGCCACTAGATATCAGATACATCCAAACTTATCAGAATGGATAACCTCTTCAAGGAATTGGAAATTAGTCTTCAGGCCCTGCATTCCAAAATGGCTCCCAGAAGTGGAGGATGGCAGGCAGGGTCATGCTACACCTCCAATTTGCAGGGCCACAGAAATGCAGCCACTGAGTGTTGCCTGACAGCTGGCTTAGAGAGTATGCTCTCCCTTTCTCCACCACAGGGATCCCTGGTGAGCATGGCCCAAACATATCTGCTGCCAAATTACTTGGGTCCAGGGGGCATGGAGGAGAGACTTTTTTGAAAAGAAAGCTTCTAGAAAGAATGACAGAAAATAAGCAAATCTTAGAACAAAGTAATTAAGTTTTAATTTTGTTTTGTAGAGGGGGTGTCATGGTGGTTCAAATATAGAAGTAAAATGAATAAATCACTAGTCAACTCATGATTTTGGGGACAAATGAAAACACATCAGCATTCCAAACAGACACACACAAAATACACACAACAACTGTGACATGTTTATAATGTGGGAGTATGGAATAAGTGGGCCAAATGTATGGTATGGACCATGGTTAGTAGTAAAAGTCTGAATATATTATCTCATAACCTGTAACAAATTTTCCACCACTGTGTGGTGTGATGATGGAAGATTGTTGTATGGGAATGTTGACTGATCACATGATTGTTTTGTTAGTTCACAACTTCTATCATAATAATATAAATACAAAAATAATAATGGGGTGAGTTGGGGGAAAATACATCAAATGGAAGATACAGACTCTAGTTACTAGTAAGATTTTGATGATATTCTATCATGCACATATTTGGTGTATTTCAAATAGAAAAACAATTTTTAAAATACCTGGTAAAATACTAATTTTAAAATAAAAGTTAAATATCTATTATCATTTTCATATAAATTATTAGCTAAGATTGACAGCATTGCTCAAAATATAAACTAAATGCTATTTCAAAATGAATGGTTTTAGCCCTTTTTGAAAGTCCAGGCTTTAAAAACAAGAGGCTCCAATGATTTCGTTTAGTAGTGAATGCATTTTGTACAAAATTATTGGAAGTTTGTCTTTTTTAAATTTATTTAAATAATGTTAACTTAGAGAATAAGGAAGGAAAGTTCCAAATGTTTTTCTGTGATTCCTCAATTTTTTAATAATCTCACTTCTAATTTCATAATTAAGGGGAGACCTTTATGAATTATTTTAGGAATCTTTACTTGATTGATAGCAAGCTCTAGCTTTTCTTTCAATTAAAGCATTTCTGACTTGTCTCCATATCCTTTGAGTTGTTTTCATGTACAGAGTGACTCTGATGCAGTTACCTATATATAAATAAATGCCATTGTGTCATATTCTACTTCTTCAGAGGTTATCTGAATTAAAATGGAAATTATTCTTACAAAGAAAGTAAGGGACAAACACACTCACACACATGCACTCAAGCACAGAGGCCCAAGAGCCGCCTACCCTCAAACTTTCTCTTATGGCATGTGGAAGCCCCTGTCCAAACCCAATAGGGAAAAGCCATTTGTAGGTTGAACAAGGAGATATAGATCTACAGATGTCAGGTGGGGGATGGGGAAGTTTCATAAAAATCAAGGGCTGAATCCTACAGTGAGAGAGTACAGCCCTACATCTCTATGCACCCATGATCACAGACTCTATCTTTGAAGAGCAACAAATGGAAGGCCTGACTAGAGAAATAATTAAACCCAAAATATTCTTGTATAACTTTCACAACCAACTCTCATTTAATATATTTTTTATTGAAGGATATCATTCATACACGAATATACATAAACATGAAATATATAGTAAAAGTTGTGAATTTATAAAATAAAGAGGTGTAACAGCATACATGGGTTCCATACATCCCCCCGCCCCACCAAGATGTAGTATTGTGATCCGTTTGTTACAAAGTAGGCAAGATCATTGCCAAAATATTACTAAAAACTATATCTCACATTTGGTGTATTTTTCCATCAAACCACCTTATTGTTTTAAACAAAGATACTTCATTGATACATGTTAATAAAGCATGCAATTTATCCAAAGTGTACAATCAATGGCATTTGTTATATTCACAGAGTTGTGCATTCAGCCTTTCAATCATTATTTAACTTTCATTATTCAATAGTAATAATAATAAAGAAAAACAGACAATCATACAAACAAGGATATTGTTCCACTCTCAATCTCTCTGTTTCTCCTGGTGTACATAGCTGCTATTCTGGCTATTCTTTTGAAACTATTTATCAACCAGTTTTATTGAGATATATTCAGATATCATATCATCTAGCCAAAATGTATAATCAATGGCTTTTTTAGCTATTGAAAAGATCTTTATTGTAAATTTGTAAATTAAAATAGAAAATAGAAATGGTAAATTGTAAAAGAAAGTGTGATGTCAGGTTAGATATAATATAATCCATTATAAGAAAGAGGTAGTAGGGCAACAAACATTTATAAATGTAAATAATTCTCTTTTAATAGAAATTAAATTATAACAAAATTCTAATTTTTATATTTCAGCTCTAAAAATTGGACATAATCTCTAAGAATGAAATAAATTATTGGTTTAGTTATTCAATTTCCATTGAGGACATAATTCTTTCTGGATAATCAAATTCTTATTTGAGAATTACTCACATCTTGTTGGCCTAAATTACTGCAGATAGAAAGATCACTAGGAAGACACTGATATTTCAAAACTGGCCTCCTCACATCTCAGCAAGTCAAGGGTCAATCAATAAATGACAACAAAATTGAAAAAATATTGACAACTCAATGAGGAGACAATCTTATCAAAAGCCACCAGATAACAGATTTATCAGAGCTTACTGCAATGGAAAACCTGTTCAAACAACTTGAAATTGACCTTTCAGCCATGGGTTCCAAAATGGCTCCTGGTAGCAGAGGCTGCAAAGGCAGGAACTTGCTACCCCTCAACATTGTGGGCCCACAGAAATGTGGCTGCTGGATGGTGCCCGGCAATTGTCTTAGAGATTGTGTTCTCCCTTCCTCCACAACAGGGATCCCCAGTGAGTGCCAACTGAACAAGCCCACCACCAAATTGCTTAGGGCCAGAGGACATGGAGGAGGGACTCTTTTGAAAAGAAAGCATCTAGAAAGGGTATTTTCACAGTTCAATATATGAATCCAGTGTTTTAACAATGTTTGTACTTCAATATCAGTACATAACTGCACATAGGTTTTGGAGAGGGACCAAATGAACACTGGGGATTTGTGAGCATGTGGTTGAAAGTACAAAGTTGGGAATGCTCTTATGGCAATATGACAAGGAAGGGTTACTGGTTTAGGGTGTTGGATGGGGGGCATTGGGACAGAGTGCACCTGGAGCAGGCTTCTAGGGAGTGTATGAGTGATCATTTTGTCATAATGTGTTGTATCAGTGAGTGGAGACCCACATAATGAATGGGAAACAGTTGGACACCCATACTCCAGAGGACTGATTTGTTCACAAATAGATGGGAGTCTCTCAAGAGCATGGGTGGTTCCTAATAGGGAGGGGTAAACTAGTGTGTCAAGACCTCAGTGTTGTTGCATGTTAAAATCAACCTTGTCATCCAAGAAGTGAAGCCAGGGTGTCACCATAGGCCCTGAGGGGAGGGAGATGGAGAAATAGAATAAATTGAACAGGGGGTATTTAGTTGGCAATGGAAGTGTTCTACATGATCTTACAATGATGGACACAAGACAGGTTAAATACGAACAAAATTTGTAAAAGTGTATGGTCTAAATGTAAACCATGGCATGTTGTTGGAGGTGTGGGTGGTGGGGAACATGGGAATCCCTGTAATTTCTGAGTAATATTTAGGTAATCTAAGCACCTTAAAAAAAAAAAATATATATATATATATATATAAAATAACAATTATGTAAACAACTGCACATATATGCATATGCATTTATATATCATTTTACAAATATTGGTATGTATTGTGAAAAATTTGATTTTTACCCACAATAAAAAAAATAAAAAATTAAAAAAAAACAAAAACATTTACCATGTTTAGTAGCTATGTTTCACTGTGTATATATCAGTTATAACAAAGGTACCATCCACATATAAAAAGGTATTAATACAGGAAGGAGGAAAAGTGGATGATGTTGGGTCTATGAGAGTATGAGAGTCCCCTGTATCCTGTATGTGACTTTACTATGACCTAAAACTTCTTTGCAAACAAAATGAAAAATAGTAAGATACTGGGGAATAACTGGAAGAAAATTCCACTGTAGACAGGATACCAGATATTACAGTGATGAAAGGCAAAATGCTAAAAATATTTTAAAAAATATTTTCATTATTTTTTAATATCCCAATCTTTTAATTTAATTTAATTTTCAGTTTTTTTAAAATTATGTATTATATTTCTTATGTTTAAACTTATCATTATTATTTCATTTTCCTATTAATTGTATTTGGCTATTTTAATGGCTTCATTTTTGAAGAAGCTTTGGATCACAGAAGGGTTACAACTGGGGCAGGGGAAGATCATTGTGTGGTATCATTGAAGGAGGATACATGGGTGGAAGACCACCTGGGCATGCATATAAGGTATATAAAAATGTTCAAATGTTCACAGGGCATTGTCACCGTGGGTGGAAACTCACATAATCACTGAGAGAATACTGAATTCCCATCCTGAAGAGCTCTGCCACATTCTCTATTGGAGCAGCAACAGTCCCCCAAGTGCAGGGGCAATGACTGATGAAGGAGGATGATCCACTGATGGGTCATTGATATTGATGACTATGCTTATGATCCTTTGATCTTAAAATTGAAACTATACCTATTGTTGTGGGGTGCCTAAGAGTTGCCTTGTGAGAGTCTCTTTGTTGCTCAAATGTGGCCTCTTTCTATGCCAAACTCAGCATATAAACTCATTACCTTCTCCCCAGCATGGGACATGACTTGCAGGGATGAGATTTCTGGAACAAAGTGATTATTACCAAGCACCAACTAGCAATGCAACTGGAAAAAGACTTCAAATAAAAGGTGGAAAATGTAAAGACAAATGAGTTTATATGGCTAAGATACTTCAGAATGAGTTGGGAGGTCATCCCAGGGTAACACTTATGCACATCTCAGCAGGATCTCATAGACTGCCAAAGTGGATACTACCCCAAAATTGTGGGGCTCCTGAGGGCTCTGGAGACACCCAGGTCCTATGGTCAGTGCTGATAGCTCCAGAGTTTGGTGCCTTGCCCGTGGGCCCTATTTTGGAGTTTGTGCTCCTGAGAGTGACAGAGTTGGACTCAATTATGGCTTCCCTATATATGACTCATCTGTCCCTTCTATTTAAACCCATACTTGGTGCTGGAGTTTGTAGGTTTACACCCAAGAGACACAGGCCTTTGGGCTGTCCATGTACCAGCTGGGCCCAGAACCTCAGTGGAGTTACAGCACCTAGTCTACAGCTCATTGGACTCACCCAGGACAACTAACAAGGAGATGATGATATACAAGGACCACCCCAAGGAACAGAGAGAGTCTGTAACTGCAAGCAAGATAGTCTTATCCATCTTCCTCACGGGATATAAGTCCCTCTCAATTAGAGGTGTAGTGGGCATCACCATCCCAGAATCCTCAGGATTGGGGAATGTTCTATGAACTAGAGTGGACTTACTGGTATTCTACTATAGACATATTGTGATTCTAGCATTGGAAGAAATTACAACATTGATGTAGAGGTAATGATCACTGGAAGCTCTGGAGGCAGGGAGAGGGAAAAACAATTGTAATATGGGAGCATTTTCAGGACTTGGGAATCATCCTGAATGACATTGCAATGACAGACATAGGCCATTTTATATTGTCACAAAGCATGCAGAACTGTGTGAGAGAGAGTGTAGACTACAATGTGAACTATGGTCCATGCTCAGTGGCAAAGCCCCAGGATGCATTTATCAATTGCAAAGAATGTGCCACAATAATGAAGGGTATTTATGTGGTTGGGTGGGGAAGGTGTGGGGAGCAGGGCATATGGGAATCCCTATTTTTTTGTGTAACATGTATGTAATCTAAGTATCTTTTAAAAAATAAAAAAGAATGATTAAAAAAAAGAAAATAATCAGGATATTGTTTTCCCATTTCACTGTGTAAATCATGTGTTCTAACCTTGTAAGTGAATATCAGTATACAACAGGATTTTAACATGTCTTGCAATTAGTATTTAAAAATAATCAAAATAGTGATTTTCCTGTTCACTATATGACTCTTGGGTTTTAATAATTTTTTAGTCAATTTCAGTACATTGCAGTGAATAAAGCATATAATTCAGTTTGAATTTGAAACAAATCAAGATAGTGTTTTCACAATTGACCATATGAATCCTGTGATTTAACACTGTAAGCAAATATCAGTGCAAAGCTGTGAATAAAGCAAATATTTTTGTTAGTATTTGAAAGTAATCATGACAATGTTTTCACAGTTCATTATGGGAATCTTGTGTTTTACAAAGAACATAAGTCAATATTGCTGCATAACAGTGAATAAAGCAAATATTTCATTAGTTTTCAAAGATAATCGAGATAGTGTTTACACAATTCACTTTGTCAATTCTGTGTTTTAACATTATTTGTAGGTCAATATCTGTATGTACCAGTGAATAAAGCATGTATATTAATTAGTTTTGAAAACCAATCATGACAGTGTTTTCACAGAACACTATTTTAATCCTGTGTTTTCATGTTGTTTGTAAGTTAATATCATTACATAGCAGTGAATAAAACATGTATTGTACTTAGTTTTGCAAACTAATCAATATAGTGTTTTCACATGTCATTCTGTGAATCTAGCATTTCTCAAACCTATATGTGATGCAGGAGTTTTTAGGTGTACTTCCAGAGACTGTATCCTCTGGCCCACCTATGTGCCAGCTGTGCCTGGAATCTCGGTGGAGCTGCAACTCCTACCCTACAGCTCAATGGACTCATCCAAGTAACCTGGCGAGGAGATGACGATAGGCAACGGCCATCCCAGGGAACGGAGAGGGACTGCAGCTGAAGGCAAGATAATCTCATCCACTATATCCATGGGATATAATCCCTCACTCACTTGGAGGTGGAGTGGACATCACCATCCAAGTCCCCTCAGGATTGGGGGAGGAGCTGTGGACTAGAGTGGACTTGGTGGTGTTCTATTGTAGACATATTGTGATTCAAGCAATGGAAGAAATTGTAACAGTGAGGTGGAGCCGGTGGCCACTGGACATTTTTGGGGCAGGGAGAGGAGGGGCAGTTGAAATACTGGGTTTTTTTTTGGACTTTGGGGGTTGTCCTGAGTGGCGAAGCGGCGACGGATGTAGGCCATTTTCCATCAGAATATACCATGCAGAACTG
>JAQZBX010019163.1:0-22237 GCA_029593785.1 Cabassous unicinctus
GGGGATCGAGGGAAGAGGGTAGACAATCATAGTTACATCATGATAAAGCTAGGAGGCTCACCTGTTATTTGCCTGGCTGTGCTACTGCTCTTGAGAGATACCTACACAACCCCACCTCTTCAGAAAGGATCAAGAAGAGATAATCTCCCAAGGAAAGGTTGTAGGGAGAGTTAAGTGTCAGGTGATAGATGGACTCAGTGATCATAAATTAGTTTATAATCCTAATGTTGTCTGACTCCCAGTTAACATTTTTATGTTGTTGTAGTATTTCATCCTTTGTGAGTGTGTGAGAGAGAACATAAAATGTATTGCACATAATGAGAATTATATAAATCAAACACCTATGAAATCACATTCAGTTAAGAATGTAACCTAACCAGCATGCCAGAAGTCTCCTCATTCCCCTTTGTGGTCACAAACCCACTATCCTGACTTTTACGGTAAACATTTCTTTTTTTTAATAGATCTATCCCCTAAGTATGGACCCTTAAGCAAAATGGTTTGATTTGCCTGTTTTAAATTTTTATATAAACAGAACCATACACTTGTGTGTTTTGCTATTTTTGTTCAAACTTATGCTTCTAAGACTAACCCATATCATTACGTATGGTTGTTCTTCACTCACTTCTGTAGCTGGGCCCAGATAAGGTTTGAAGGGTGAAGGTTGAAGTATTTCAGTAGGACTAGGTTGGCCAGGCTTCCATTGCAGAGAATGGATCGAATCCTCTCTAGCTTGCTTAGTCAGGTAGAGATTTACTTCAGAATTTTAAGTGGTATATAGACTCCTTGGGGGGGTTAACAAACCATGTCTAGGATGAGCTTTTGGTCGCACCCCCACAGTCACACCACAGTACTTGGCACCAAGGCAGTTCCTGCCATTCTAGGATCAGGACTTTTCAGACTCCAGGACCGCATTGCCTCTGCGTTGATTATCATGCCACTGCAATAAGAGATTCTCCTGATTAAGAAAGTCTTGTGATCAGGAAACCACTTCTCCCACAGACTCCATAAACATTCCATGCCCAATGTAAACCACACCAGCAAAAATGGATGTCCCTTGCCTTTCTTCTTCATACTGTGAAAGGTACCTATGCTAGTGATTAAACGTCTGCCAACAGTACCAAGAAAGAACAAATACTTCCATGATATGCTTGCCAGAAGAAATAGCAAAAGCAATATGCGGGCATTTGGTTTTTCAAAGCCTACAATCCTCTAGAATTTTAGCTGGAGTGGGTGAGGAAATGTAATTTTAGCTTTAAAATCTCTGTCATATGGCAAAGTACATTGGAGCAATGATTTTCAAACTGGGTACCAGGGCCCATCCATCACTGGCAAATCTTGAAAGCATTGACAGAAATGAAATAGAACAGGATAGAAAATATCAGAGGGCATCAAATTAGTAAGGGTAAGTACTGTTTGGTGCAACTCACATATGTGTATACTGCGTTGAAACGTAAGATGTTTTTCTTATTGTGGGTGGAGTTAAAAAAGGTCAAAAGCTATTTATTAGAAGGAGGATAGAATATATAATGAGTGCCAATCAACCATATCAATGACCACTCCTATTATTGAACATGAAGTAATGAACACGTATCTTCTAACAATCCCCTTTGGAGCATCTTCGTGGTCTAGATCATCCTTTCAGCCTATTCAAAGACAGGAGACACAATTAGCAACTGGGATCAAGACCCTTTCACAACTCCTCAATTCAGCCATAATCAATGCCAGAAAAGACAGGATTTGGCAATTTGTGTGGTGCATCTAACCAGTAGAGTGCTATGACTGTTGCCATAGATGTTTGTGCCTATCTGCCCCTCTTTTGAAGCCATCTTCCATGAGATTGTTAGTGTGATCCTTATCAAACACAAACCTGATCACATCACTTTTGTTTTAAAACATTCAGTAGCATTGTTAGGCTTATAGCAATGATCTTCAAATTTGAAGTGTTTGTTAAAATACAGAATCCTAGACTCTCCTCAGGGATTCTAATTCAATAACTTTGGGATGGGACTCCAGAATCCACACTGCTAGTGAGAATCCCTGGTGAATAAAAACCCAACTCCTTAGCATGATCAAAACAGTT
Source organism: Cabassous unicinctus (assembly GCA_029593785.1). Taxonomy (NCBI): domain Eukaryota; kingdom Metazoa; phylum Chordata; class Mammalia; order Cingulata; family Chlamyphoridae; genus Cabassous; species Cabassous unicinctus. The sequence continues at coordinate 2,084 of JAQZBX010019163.1, forward strand.
TGGCCCCACACCAACTTGACCCCATCTCACTTTTTCCAGACTTCTTTCTCCCGACCCCTTCCCACTTTGCTGCCCACCCAAAAACATTGAACTACTTCCATATCCATTGTACTTTATGATTTTTTGTGCTACATTATCAAATGTTGTTTCTTCCAACTGGAACATCTTTCTTATTCCAACCTTCATCAAATCTTCCCAAGCTCCTACTTACCTTAAAGGACTGAGCTCCAATATTACCTTTCTAGAAAACTTTCTCTTATATGCCAATAAAGTTGTTCCTTCTGAACTTCCATCTACTCTATACTTACCTGCATTACAACACATTGTTATAATCACATTAAATTGTAATTATTTGTTAACATGCCATTTCCTCTTGCTAAAACCAGGAACTTAGGTAGCACCGTGTCTTATGCTACCTTGTATCTCCAGTGCCTGGCACATGGTAGGTGTACCATCAAAATATGTTGGATGCAAAAATTTTAAACCAAATTTTGGCAAACTGAATCCAATAATATATGAAAAGGGCTATTCATCATAACCAAAGAGAGTTTACCCCAAGAATGCAAGTTTGATTTAACATTCAAAATCAATCCATAAAAAAAGAAATAAAAAATACTTGTATCCATATCTTGAACCAAATAAAAATTAAGTCAAAATAGATCATAGATTTAAATATAAAGCCTAAAATTATTGAAGTATAAAAGGAATAACAAAGATGTTTTAGATATACCACCAAATGCATTATGTACAAAAGAAAAAATGGATAAATGGGACTTCATCAAAATTAACATCCGGTGCTCTTTAAATGACATTGATAAGAGAATGAAAACACAAACCAAAGACTAGAAGAAAATATTTGTAAAGCATTTCATCTCATAAAGGACTTGTATCAGAATATATAAAGAGCTCTCAATACTCAATAATAAGAAAGCAAACAGCCAAATTGAAAAACAGTTAAAAAAGTGGGCAAAAGATTAGAATATTCACCAAATAACATATATGAATGGCAAATAGGCACATTTCTTTAGGGAAAGTGATAATTAAAACCACAATGAGATACCACTATACAGCTATTGGGATGGCTAAAATGTAAAAGACTAGCCTCCAACTGTTGGTGAGGATATGAAGGAATTGAAATCTTCATACACTGTTGATGAGATTGTAAAATGTTGCAACCACTTTGGAAAAATGGTTTGGCAGTTTCTTAAAAGATAAGCATACTCCTACTATATGATCCAGCCATTCCACTCCTAGGTGTATGTTCATACTAAACTTGTATATGAATGTTAATAGTGATTTTATTTGTAATAGCCAAATGTTTATCAACAGGAAGATGGATAAAGAAATTGTGGTATATCCATTCAATGGAATACTATTTGGCAATGGAAAGGGATGAACTATTGACATACACAACAACATGGATGAATCTCAAAATAATTATGCAGAGTGAAAGAAGCCAAACAAAAAAGTGTACTTATGGTATATTACATTTATGCAAAACTCTAGAAACTGCAAACAGATTTGTAATAAAGTAGATCAATAGCTGCCTGGTTGGGGGTGGGTGGGAAATAGGAGGGAAGGATTATAAAGAGGCATGAGGAATATTGATCTTGCCTCCTTCAACTGATATTCACTATTTTGATTCTAGTTATGGTTTCACAGATATATATATTTGTCACAACTTATCAAATTGTACATTTCAAATATGTGTGGTTTGTTAGGTGTCACTTATATACCATAAAAACAATAAAGCTGTTTTTAAAAGCAAAATAAAATACCGAAAACCATGAAAAAAATACAAAAGAAATTTGTAGGCAGATAATGTGTTTGGGAAGTGGATTGAGGTAGGCAGATTAAAAGCAGGTAGAAGACTTGGTGAAGTAGGAAATATATCTATTGGGTTCCCTTGTAATAGGAAAAATAACAAAAACAAAATAAAACATCCTTCTTATTTTAGGTATGTATCAATAGGACAAAAATTGTACATTAAGGTCCACCCTTATAGGTAGACATGGTCTCAGTTGAAGAATGTGAATGTTCCTCATGTTTATGAAAAGAAGTGTGCCCTCAAGAAGAAAACTAGAACTCAGAAGTCAGGCGTTAGTCAACAGGAGAAGAGGAATGGCCTCTCTCTAGACTTTGTGCTCTTGAGTGTCGCTGGCAGGGACAACATTCAGTCTCTACTTGGGGACACATAACAGCAGGTCTTTCCTCACCTCCCAACAGGTCCTCCTTAAGAGAAGTGCAGTGACTTACCTGATTGTGGGGTTGGAAGTAGAAACAGCTGCCCTTTCTGCTTCCTTCCTCCTTGGAACAAGCTGCCTTCAAGAAGTATGTTTTTGTTTTGTTTTGTTTTTTTTCTGTTCCTTCTTGATGTAAATTTTTACTGGGACAGCCTGTCTTCTCCAAAAAATGGGGAAGCCCAATTATGATTCGATGCTGCCTGAAACTGGGATGGGTAAGTCAGTCTGTAATTCTGGAGTTCAATATTAAGAAGAGCTCACTCAATAGATACAAGCCATAATCTTCAAGGTCAACTTTATCATTAAATTATGTGGTACCTTTGGCCTTCATTGCTGACTATTTTGTCTTATTTCTCAATTGGTTCCAAACTTAGTGAAGAAGAGGATTATTACTTATTGGGTTTCCTCAAGGCCTCCAATAAGTCTGGACTTCAGGGGGTCTAGTGAGCTTAAGGGTGCTACCAGATGGCAGAAGTGAAAAGGGCCTGTGGGCAGGGGTATTATCACAGGAGGGAGCTCCAAGCTGCAAATTAATAACTGTGGTTTTAGTTTTTTAAAGGCTCTAGCCTTTACTTGTTTTAACAGACATTGAGGCCAGGACCTTGTTTTCATGTATGGTCTATTAGAATGTTAATTGAAGAAAATGTTCTCCCCCAGCCCTCAGTTCATACCAAGTGTGGGGCTGACTGGCATCATAAATGAAGTGTTAGCCTGAAGGAGTGGGTCAAGAGGAGCTCACACACAACTATTAGAAAACAAGAAAGAAAGAAAGAACAACAACAACAAATGTTCTATAATGCAGGATAATTATAAATGCAGGGAACAGCACTTGATTCTTCCCATTCAGTTTTAGAGGTAAATTTTAAAGTGTTGGCCAAAACAATTCATCTTGTTGAAAGTGTCCCTATCCTATGCTCCATTCATTCCTACAGTTCAGGTCCCTGAAGTTTCTCTGGTTCCTGTGCTTTCTGAGTCCTGGTTAAAAAAATTTTTTTTTTCAATTCATTGAGTAGTGTCCCCAAATCTTTCCATTAAATTCCTTTCTTTGCTTAGGTTATCCAGGATCTCTTTCTGTTGATGGCAACAACAACAACAACAAAAAGATGCAAAAATCTTTCCATTTCTCTCCTTAGAGCAAAAGTTGCATCTCTAGCTTTCAGGTGAATGAGTATAATGACTACATTTAAATAGAATAACGATGGTTTCCCCTTGTGAAGCTCAAATTCTTTTTTTTCCCCCAAATTCTTTGGGGGTTGTGCAATTCCCTATATGTAGGTTGTTTTAATGGGAATAATTATTTGAGCTCTGACTCCAAGAGATTTTGGGGTATCCTCGGCACATATCGGGCTACCTACCACATTCTAGGTGTAGTCCTAGAGCACATTCACCATATCCCTCCTGCAGCTTCCACTGCTATGGTGCTATGTCTTGAAGACTAAGTTCCTTGTTAAGGATAAAATTATGTGAAGTGTTATCTTGCTGGTTAATAAGATGCCACACATGGAGTTGATGTCCCTCATTGTCATCCATAGGTCATCATCCTCATCTTGCATTCACAGCCAATTAAAGTTCTAGTGCATATACAGCTGACCATCCTGCACAGGACTGCCTTTTTATGACTCAATGCTTGGTGTTACATTTGGATGAAAAAAATAACCAAGGTTCCCAAATGCCAGATGATTTGAACTGCTTCAGTAGTTTTGGGAATTTCTTTTAATGAAGTTTGAACAAGATATGCTTTCAGGATTCAAAGCATCTGCACTTTACATCCTTGATCTGAGAGCATACTGTAGGATAATCCTTACCTGAGAGGGGTGGTGTGCCTGGGCAATCTGTGGCTATTACAGGGTATGCAGTTCCTGCCCTTGGACTTAGCAGGTGTACTCTACCTGTATGCGATAGAGAGCATTTAAGTAAGAAGCTGTCTCCTCAGTTTCGAATATATGTAATAATGTATAATGAAGCCATTATAAATATTAAATTCCATTCAATCAATGCAGGCATTTGCTTGAGGTGCTCCTATAACATGCCATCTGAGAAGCCCCTAAATTGCAGTGTTGAGATGGCAGCAGGCATTTTACCAGGCAATAAAAATAGCAAGGTTCCTGCTAGGCTTTTGGTTCTATTTGTGAGGTTTACAGTTCTGCACAATTGCTATTTTCCATTAGCGGTAGCCTGCCAATAATCCCATAAATCCATCAAGTATTCTAGTCTTATGTGAAGTGGCAAAATCCTTATTGTGGTGAATGTTTGAGTCCCACCGATGGTCAGAAGCAATGTACACATATATTGAAGGGACCCTATCTTTGTTTGATTCAAGATAGCTTTAAAGAAATCCCAGGAAACAGGATAAATGATGTCAAACTTGTCCATATGCCTCCAAACAGTCACATATAAAAGAAAGCACAAGTCCCAGGGTTTGATTATAAATATTTTTTAATGGATGGGATGAATATTTATTGAAGCATATCGGCGATTCTTGAGAATAGATTTACACTATCTGTCTTCTAGTTGTGTGTATTTGCTTGAGTAAGATGACATCTTTGTCCCCAGAAAAGATATTCAACATCTGCAAGTACTATAGATAGAACTAAACTGCTCAAAGCTACTCTGGCTCCCTTCATCTACCCTGCAGCTTAAATTTACTGCATCCTGCAAGGTCAGGAAGGCAACTGGACCAAAATTTGCCTCCTTTCCTTCAACTCCTTCCTCATCAACCACTATACCCCCTGGCATGCCTAACAATAATAGTTCTGTATTTGCCTAATCTATTTTAAGCCACCAACAAATGGAAGCCACTCTTCTGAACCTCCTATTGCAGCAATTCCCCAGAATCACAAAAAAAAAGAAAGGCCATCTGTTGTCTCAACTATCTCTGCAGCTGAAGTGAAGGCTTAACTTAATGCTTTTCAGCAGAGCAATAGGAAAACATCCATCAAACCCATGACGGGTTAGTTTGTCTGTCCCAACGGACGGATGTCTGCATTTGCACACATGAAGGAAACAGAGTTGATCACCCTAAGGATACAATAAAATCTCAGAACTTCAAGAAATGTTAAGCTCTACTGCAAAGAGGCCCAGATTCTTCCAGAACTCAAAAGCTATTTCCTAATTGTAGATCTGGTGCATTCCAAATTCACATTAAGCGCTCAGGCCTCAGTGTGCTGACTAGGTTAGTGCTCTGAGATATAAGATGCATTAGGCTTTTTAAAATTGTTATTAATAGCTTTATTGAGATATAATTCACATACCTTACGTTTCAACTATTTAAAGTGTACAATCCAATGGTTTATAGTACATTCACAGATATGTGCAACTATCAACACAGTCAATTTTAGAATATTTTCCTTTTTTAAAAAAAAATTATTTATTTATCCTCCCCCCCCCATTGTTTTGCGCTCGCTGTCTGCTCTCTGTGTGTTCTTCTGTGCTTGTCTTCTCTATTTTTTTCATTTTAAAAACAATTTATTGAAGTATATCATTCATACATGAACATACATAATAAATGTTTAGTAAACATTGTGAACTTACAAAACAAACATGCATAACATCACACAGGGCTCCCATACATCACCCCACCACAAATACTTTGCATTGTTGTGAAACATTTGTTAACAAATTATGAAAGAGCATCGTCAAAATATTACTACTAACTATAGTCTGTATCTTACTCTCCTATACTTTTTTAAAAAGGATTTATTTATTTATTTATTTTTACTTTTATCCATTTTTGCACTCCACCCCCGTTTTTGCTATTTTTGTGTCCATTCACTGGGCAATTCTCTGTGTCCATTTCCTGCCCTCTCTTCTCATCCTTCTCTGCCTGTCTTTACTGGGATTCAATCTTTGGAACCTCCAATTTGGGAGAGAGGCGTCCTACCACCTGCGCCACCTTATTTCTGGCTTTTTTGACACGTCTCGTCTTGGCTCTCCCTTGTGTCATTCTCCTGATATGTCGTCATCTTGCTGCACGGCTTGCAGGGCCTGGTGGTGCACCCATGCGCGGGGCCTGAGGGCTCATCCATATGTGGGGCCTGGGGGCTCATCCGCTTGCGGGGCCTGACAGTGCACCACACATAGGGCCTGGCGGCCCACGCGCCTTCTATATTTTTCTTTTTTAAATTTTTACCGGGAGGTCCTGGGGATTGAACCCAGATCCCTCCATATGGGAGACAGACGCCCAAACGTTTGAGCCACATCCATCCACCTCCTGCTATATCTCTTAAGGTTGACCAAAGATGCCTAGAGTTACAGTCATTTCCCATATAGGATGGTCATATAAGAAATCAGGCTTGGTTTATCACCAGCATTCTAAAAACCAGACCAAGGGAGAAACACTAGGTCTGGGGACATGTGCATGGTTTCTAACATAGCGAATGTTTAGCCTACCCTGATTATCATAAAATCAGGAGCGTGAGAATATTTACAATTGTCTTCTCTTTAGGCAGCACTGGGAATTGATCCTGGGACCTTCCGGAGTGGGAGAGAGGCACTCAATCTCTTGCACCACCTCAGCTTCCTGGTCTGCTGTGTCTCTTATTATCTCTCTTCTGTGTCTCTTTTTGTTGCATCATCTTGATGGGCCAGCTCTCTGCACGGGCCAGCACTCCACGTGGGCCAGCTCGCCTTTCACCAGGAGGCCCCAGACACCAAACCCTGGACTTCCTATGTGGTAGATGGGAGCCCAATTGCTTGAGCCACATCTGTTTCTCCTAGAATATTTTCATCATCTCAAAAGAAAGCTCTGTACCTTTAGCGATCACTTTATTCCTTGCCCCAGCCCTAAAAGCAACCATTTATCTACTTTTTGTTTCTCTATATTTCCTTATTCTGGCTTTCATATGAATGGAATCATATAGTATGTGGTCTTTTGTGAATGCCTTCTTTCACTTACCATAATATTTCCAAGGTTCATCCATGTGTAGTACTTCATTCTTTTTTATGGTTGAATAATATTCCATTGTAATGGATATAGCACATTTGATTTATCCATTCTTCAGTGGATGGACATTTGAGTTCTTTATACCTTTTGGCTGTCATGATAATGTTGCTATAAACATTCTGGTACAAATTTTGGTGCAATATGTTTCCTTTCTCTTGGGTATATACCTAGGAGTGGAATTGATGCATTATGCTTTTGACATACCAACTCCTAAAGTAGAATTAGCAAAACGACTCTGGTTGCTCATCCTGTGTGAAGGCAAGCTGGCTTTGCGAGTCCACGTGGAAGCCCGGGGAAGTGGGGAAGTGCAGCCTCCCGCAGGGGACTGCTGGATGCAGGGTTTCTGTGGAGCAGCTTGGTTTTGCACCACTCTCTTGCTATCTCTGACACCCAGATTTCCTCTCTTTCTCATCTTCTAAATTATCCAGAAAACGAAGGCTTCATATTGAGCTGCTTCAATTCCCACCATCAAACCTACAAACCTGCTTTTATGTATACCCATTCATTCCATGTAGTTATAACAAATGATAACAATCAATATTTATTGGGCATTTATCATATAGCAGGAAGTGTCCTGAGTACTTTACATATGTGAACTCAATTAATTCTGAAACAGCCCTGTGAGGTAAGTAACTATATTATCACCATTTTATTGATGAGGTCACTGAAGGACAGAGAGTCCAAGCAACTTGCTTAGTTATGCAGTTGGCAAGTTGCAGAACAGGGATTCAAACTCAGGTACTCTGCAGAACCCATCTTCACTATACCATACCGAAGGAGGAGACCCACCTGTTCATGACTAATGCCTCCACCTGCATTCTCAGGTTATCACTGGGTCAAGCTTTATTGAGTACCCACTCTGTGCCAAGCACTAGGCTAGGTTCAGAGGATATAATGGTGCACAAAAAAATGGGTATTACACAAGTAGTCACACTAAATGAATGACAGTAAGAAAATATCTCAAGGAAAAGAATACACTACTATGATCATAAAAAAGACCCTGACCTAGACTGGGGCCTCAGAGGCAGCTTCCCAGGGGAAGAAATGCCTAAGCTGAAGATTGCAGGATGAACAGGAATCACCTTGGGGAAGAGGAGCTGGGGCAGTCTTGATGGCAGGAAACAGGAGATGTCAAAGATGGGCCCCAGGTCTGTGGTTGGCTCACCTAAGGGCTAGTCACTCACTCTTTTTTTTTTTTTAAAAGGAGGGTAAATTACCCAACACATTTTTTATTTTATTTTATTTTTTTTAAAGATTTATTTATTTATTTATTTATTTATCCCCTGCTTGCTGCTTGTGTTTTACTGTGTCCATTCGCTGTGTGTTTCTTCCGTGTCTGCTTATCTCCCCGTTGCTGTGAGGTCCTGCTGCATCAGCCCACCGCGCCGCGCGGGCCAGCCTGCCCTCACAAGGAGGCCCCGGGAAGCGAACCTGGGGCCTCCCATATGGTAAACGGGAGCTCTATCCATTGAGCCACACCCGCTTCCCAGTCACTCACTCTTTTATGAAGAAAAACATGTAGTCATTTCCCTCATCCTTTCTCTCAATGGAAGTCATTTGATTGTACAATATTTTATATATTTTGTATATTTATATATTTAAATACATACATTTTGATAAATACACATAATATACATATATACATATATAGAAATATATATCCATCTAAAAGAAGAAAATATGAGAATTAACCCTGAAACATTAACAAATGTCTTATGGTATCTTGGAGAGGGAAAAGAAATCAACTAGGAGCCAGATGTTCCTAGGTCTAGTTCCAGCTCAATGATTAACCCATGGTGTGACCCTGGACCTCGGTTTCCACATCTATAAAATGGAGCTAATAATACCTGACTTGGTTAACACCCACAATTGCCGTGAGGATTAAATAGTAGAACCCACAGCACTGCGAAAGGTTTGAAAACATTCCCATGCTTTGTCTAGTTTGGAAAGCACTAGTTAAGTGGAGATTCCAGGAAAGTCTTCTTCAGTTTCCTGTGCATTACTGGACGTTTTTTTTTGCAAAAATGTGTGTGCGTTTTGTGAACCAGGATTTCAAGTCCCAGATTTCCTTAACAAGTACAGCACATGTCCCTTGAGGGGTGTACAGTACACATTCCCTTTTTAACAACTTCACATTTCACGTAATGTTCAATGCTTCTGCTTCAAAATGAATGCCACTCTGCAGCTGGTGTTGGCTGAGTGTCTGTGTTGGTCTTGGTTCATTTTGTGTCAGTGATTAACGCAGCTGAACTTGGTTGGGAAAGGAGGGGATTGCTTGTTCTGCTTGATAAAAATAAAGTACATTCCTTCGATAAAGAGAGGGAGCAAACAGAAAGCAATGGACTATTGAGAAGGATGGTAATCTAACAACTACAGTAGGGAATTTAGAGTTTAGCTTTTGAGGCCACTGGTTCAGTTTTAGGACTGGCTTCCAGTCCTAAATATAATGTATTGAATTATATGATTTGAATACACACGCGCACACACAAGTACATGCTTATGCTTCTATACATGCATCTGTGTGTAAATATGTGAATATATGTATTCATAATGCATCCCTTATAAAGTTCAGTAGGTTCTATAGTACTGGATACTTTCATACTTTGAGATCGTTTTCTATTATTTAAACAAATTGGAACTTTTATCTATTCTGAATTTATTTCTATTGCTTTAAGTCAGTATTTTTAGTTGTAAGCAACAGACAGAAACACATTCTAGGAGAAGAATTTATTAAAAGTAGCCTATGGCATTGCCAGGCCCCCTAGAGAACAGGATCCTGAGCTCTATGGCAAATACAATGCCCAGAATTGAGCTGCAGGACTGGTCTGACGAGGCCACCCCAGGTGCCCATGACCCCGGCACTCTGCAGCTGGCACCTCTGAGGCTGCAGCTCCGAGCATGGGATGAAGTTTCAGGTGCTGCACTCTGCTGCTGCCGCCATACTGGAGTCTTCATCTCCACCCAAGCGCCATGCCTCAGACTTGCAGATTCTAAGTCTGCAATGGGTGCATCTGACTGCGGGGCCTGGGTCACAGGCTTGGGCCCTGCCTGTGAAGAAGGCTGGGAATTCAGCTTTCGTGCCAGGTGATAACACCAACTCCCACCAAGACTCAGAAGGTGGGGAAGTCGCCAAACATGGGTATGGCAGTTCAGATGTTTTCTGGGAAACCAAAAAGAATGACAAATGTTCACTACAAAGAGGGGGCTGAGCTTGGCTTCACTTTCTAAGAAATATTTGAGGAAGAGTATACCAAGAGTTTCTGGTCTGAAAAGCAATTGCATAGTCTCTCAGGAATGCCCTGATACATCACAGCAGAAGGAAAGCAACACAGTTCAGGCCTAAGGGGCAGCTATTTCCATGAACGTTTAAAGAGCAAAAGCTATTGATATCTTTTTTAAATTGGACTCTCAAAACATCTCTCAACTTTCTCCAAAAATCAATGTTTCTAAAAATGACTTACCTACTATCTTTAGGAGGAGATGAATTTTATCAAAAGGCTGTTTGTGTTCTTTAGAATCCTTAAAGCATACCCGTCTGATGGGCTAAAGGACCTCCTACCTCCCACTGTTCCACAATGGTGACAAATTCATTTGGTTAATTGTAAAAGGCTCCTTCCTCATTAAATGAAGTTTGCTATACCTTGGGTCAAAAATTAAAAGGCCTATTGCCTCCTGAATTGCCGTGTCTTAGACCATTGGTAGTAGTTTCTTGCTCTTCCTAAGAAAAGAGAGAGAGAGAAAAAAAAAAGGCTTTCGTGGAGCCCCCTCCTTGAAGCTTGGCAAAAGAGCATCGTCGGGTGAGGGGTCCAGTTAGGCAAACCTATGGGAAAGTACAGCTCAGGCATAGCCAATGTGCCCCCATGCCAAGGTCTTCCCAGAATGAGTCTTTAGAGGATTTAGCTCTCTGAGTGTGGAAAGCTGGTTGTGAGCCAGCACACCTTCTCCAGAGGCACGGAAATATTAGGGTGCAGTACCAAACAGCCTTTCTTTCTTTACCTAGTCTCTATTCACCCTTTGGAAAAAATATTTTAAAATGAGTTTAATATCCCACTATTGCAGAACAGTCACCTGTCACCTCTCGCCACAGATCAACAACCGTGGTCCCCCCAGAGTCTCTGGCAGAAGGTCCTGCTTGCAGAGGAAGCAATTCGGCGAGCCTTTGGAAGGCAGCCGAGCAGCAGCAGGAGGCCTATTAAATCCACAATTTTAGACTCTCGGGGTGGGTATTTTCTTGTGGCATATTGAGTTACACACCTACTCAAGTTACTGTGTGAACTCGGTGGACAGCTGCCCTTTGAGTGAGAAGCATGTGCATGTGCTGCACTCTGGCCCCCAAGTTCAGTCATAGACTCTCCAGAAAAGCCTGACTCTGCAAACAGCACCATACCTGGATGAAGATGCCACTGGCCAGTAATTGAGGACATCAAATCCCTGGGGATTCAGCCCCAAAAGTCAGAACTAGTGAAAGACTACATTTACCCCAAGCAGAGAGAGAAGAAAATTAGTAGAATCCACTCAGAAGAGCAATGGCCTTTCTGTTCAAGTACACCCTCGAAGAAAAACCTGAGGCAGGATGTAGAGTTGGGGTTCAGAGACTAGATTCGGGAGTCAAATGTGATGGCTTCAAATCCCTTGAAGAGTTGTTATGACATTGGACAAGTCTTCATTTCCTTCTGAGGTCTCTCTAAGTTTCCTTCATTCGTATCTCCCTCAATCAGCTCTTGAAGCTTCATTTTTCTCTTTCGCGACAATAATAATATAGTATCACAAGGTTGCTGTGAGAAATGAATGAGATAGTGAATGCAAAACATGTGCTACCTAGTGCTAAAGTTGGATTGTGTCCCTCCAAGAGCTATATTGAAGTGCTAAGCCCTGGTTCCTGTGAATGTGGCCTATTTGGCAATAGGGTCATTACAGATGGAATTACTTATGTCAAAATGAGGTCATACTGGAACAGTGTGGACTTTTAAGCCAGTAGGACTGGGGACCTTATAAGAAGGGGAGAAGAGGCCATGCGAGGATGGAGGCAGAGAGCAGAGTGCTGCAGCTGCAGGCCAAGGATTGCCGGCAAACACCGGAAGCCAGAAGAGGCAAAGAGAGGGCTCCCCCTACAGGTTCCCAATACCTTGATTTCAGACTTCTAGATGGCATAGCTGTGAGAAAATAAATTTCTGTTTTAAGCCACCAATTTTGTGGTACTTTATTATTTATCAACCTTAGGAAACTGATGTACCTAAGAAGCACAAATTATATAAGCCAACTATCTTTTCTATTTTCATGGATGGTGGTAGACTGGTGTGGTGAATATGTGCCTCTTTCCTCTTCGTGATGCATGAGATATCTTTTCCTTTAAGGTAGAATCATATGCTGTTCACACTTCATATTTTATTTCATGATATGTTTCTTTTAAGAAAAAACTTAAAGATAAACTTCAGTTTGTGCCTCTTGTTTTGTGAAACAGATGTGCTCATCATAGAACTTCTTCCTGAAACTGATACTGCTGGAATTAAATAAGAATTCTATACAGGAGGACAATGTAGTACCCAAAAAGGGACCCAAGAGGAAGTTGAGTAAAGAGAGGAAAATGCATGAAAAGACCATTTACAGGAAGACTCCTGTCCCTCCTGTCTAGACTGAGTAATAAACATTGACCAATAGGGAGTGTCACAGCAATGCTAATGCATAATGGAAATGACGGTCAGACTGGAGTAGAGTTTACCACCACTTTTATTGTGCATTCCCTTCACAGGGTAGAGTCCAAGTTTCTGCGGTGAGGTAGATGGACATGAAATATAGATTGTCAGACCTTTGGGGATTCTAAGGAATCAAAGGTACTTAATAAGGATAAAATTCATCCTGAGCTTGTTACCTTGCTGTCTTCCATCTCAGAGTCTCTTGTATCATGAAATAAGTTTGGCAAGAATGTAGAAGAGAGAATCACTTTAAGTGATAAAGCAGGAAATCTGTTCCCGGGCAATTTTGGCAAGTTTGAGGATAAACAAGGAGTGAGATAATGAGACTAGCTCAGCAATTCTGTAACTTACTCTACCCCGATCCCTTCAGAGAGCTTCTTCGGTCTCTCTTTTAAGAGGAGGAGAGCTGTAGGAAGGTTTTCTTTCATTTTTCCCCAGAAGGAAAACCTGCTGTGGGAGGCAAGGACAGAACCATGGAGGACAAAGAAGGTGAAAATGAAGGAGGAGAGACAAAGAAAAAGGGGGAACTTTAGCAATGGTGTGACTTGGAAAAAAGGGAATCAGGGATGATAATGAGGAAGGAAAAGAATCTAATACAATTTACACCAAATTTCTGTTCAGAATTGACAGCTCTAATTTCTTTAAACCTTTTGAAATTTTCCTACAACCTTTCAACATATTGTTGTTTTTTAAAAATTTATTTTTTAATTAAAAAAAATACTTAGATTAAATAAATGTTACATAAAAAATAAAGGGGATTCCCATATACCCCACTCCCTATACCTCCCACATTTTCCCACATTAACAACATCCTTCATTTGTGTGGTATTTCGTTACAATTGATGAACACATTTTGGAGCATTACCACTAAGCATGAATTATAGTTTACATTGTAGTTTACACTCTCTCCCACACAATTTTGTAGGTTATGACAAGATATATAATGGCCTGTATCTGTCATTGCAACGTCATTCAGGACAATTCCCAAGTCCCGAAAATGCCCTCGCATTACACCTGTTTTCTCCTCTCTCTGCCCTCAGAACCTCCAGTGGCCATTGCCTTCACATCAGATATAAGTTCTTACATTGCTAGAATCACAATAAGTCTATAGGAGAATACCAGTAAGTCTATTTTGGTCCATAGTTTCATTCCCCAATCCTGAGGATTCTGGGATGGTGATGCCCACTCCACCTCTAATTGAGAGGGGGCTTCGATCTCATAGGGCAGATGGATGGGGCTCTCTTGCTTGCTGTTGTAGACTCTCAGTTCCTTCTTTCAACATATTGTGTCTCCCAACTTGAAAACACCTGATGCAATGAGTTATGAATAAACAGAAAAAGCCTTTTGATCCAAACTTGAGATTATTAAAAAAACTTTACCCCAGACATTTCCTACTTGAGAAAGAAACTTGTCTTTCTTCATAGGAACAGTAAGTAATGAGACTAAATTTATACTTTTTAACTTTTTAATGAAAATCCTGTTCCTGACTTTCTGATGCATGCTCAGAGTTGCAGGGGATATGAAATATCCCCAAAGGCCAATTTGGAATTTTAAACAAAACTTAGAATCACAGACACAGAGATTTGGGAGGTCCCACAGAGGTCGCCTCATACAGAGTTCACCTGCTACAGGAATAGCCTCTCTATATAACACCGTGTTTTAGTTTGCTAAAGGCTGCCAAGCAATATACCAGAAATGGATTGGTTTTTACAATGGGGATTTATTAATTCACAAGCTTAGAGGTCTGAGGCTGTGAAAGTGTCCGAATCAAGGCATCATAGGAAGATGCTTTCTCCCTGAGCTGCAGCTGTGGACAATCAAGCATCTGGCAGTATCCACTCATCCCTCCCCTCTCCTCCAGGCCTCATTGCTTTCAGCTTCTGGCTAAAGTGGCTTCCTTTCAGTTTCTGTGTTCCATTGATTTCAGCTTCTGGTTCCCAGGGCCTTCTCTTAGCTCCTGGGTTCATCTCTGTCTCTGCAGTTTTTTACGTATCTGCTGCTTTTTATCCCTCCATTTATAAAGGACTTCAATACGAGGATTAAGACCCATCCTAGGTCATGCAATCTGATCAAAGTTCCTTAACTGATATAATTTAATTAAAATGTCCCACCTAAGATAGGTTTACATGCACGTGGATTAGCTTAAGGATATAATGTTCTGGGGTTCACAAAAGACGCAAACTACCACACACCCCTATCTGATGGTAATTGAAGCTCTGCTTGATCTTCTAGACACGGGAACTCAGTTCCCAAAGAGAGATCATTTCTTTTGTTGAGAAGCTATCATGGCTTCTCAACATTTGATTCTTCATTGAATCAAATCTACCTCTCTGCTCTTTCCACCCTAACACTTATCCATTGAACCTAGTTCTGTCCTTTATAACTTCCCACCATAACTCTAAAATGAGTAACTCTTCTACATAATTGCCCTTCAAATAAGTGAAGGCAGTTCTCATTTCCTTCACTAGTTTTTTTTTCTTTCCCAGGTAAAGAGATCTTTACTCTCTCTGCACCCATTTCTCATGTGATATAACTTCCAGACAATTCCCCATTCCCATAACGTTTTACAAGTTCCTTCACTTTTTTCCTCCTATAAAGGGCAAAATTTCCTAGAAGAGCAAACAAAACATTCTTTTTCAATATCTGATTAGACTTAGCCATTCCATACACATTATGGCATGTGATAATGGACTATAAAATGTTTATTGCCTTGCATTTGAATAGAGGATGACTGCATTTGTTAAGCAAGCTCTTTCCAAACAAGTCATAATAAAAACTTTATAGCATCCCACTTCATCACATAACTTTTTAATGCTGCTCCTTTTGTTTGGTCCTTGTTCTAGTTTTCAATCTTCTTCTCTTTTTTCCCCTTGAAGTATCAGAGTTATTCTGGAAATTCCCATGGAGAGTTTCAAGTTGGAAAGCTGGTCCTAAAAGTTTTTTTTCCTGGAGACTGTCTCCTGGGTTTGGACTGTGGAATCAGGCTGTATGGAAATAATGATGCTATCCACGTGGTAGGGCCCAGTGTGGTGCATATGTGCAGTATAAAGTCAGTTTATATAGGGCTTGAAATTGTATCCCAGGGTTTGGAAAATGCAGAAGTTTATGTGATGGATATCATGACCACACATGAGGTGTTGTGGAGATACATATGTATCTTAAAATATACATAGCTACAAGAATATACATATCTGTATACATGTATAATGGAAAGCTTTAAACTATCAAAGTCTTCAGGCAAATATTTTATAGCTATCTAATAGCGGGTATTTATAACTTAAACTTTTGACTTCAGAAGTTGAGATTTGGTGTTACAAACCCAAGTAAATACCAGCTGTGATTAGTGTAGGAACTTCATGCCATTGGCATCAAATAATTAAGATGGTCTTACTTTAAACATCTGTTCAAATGTATAGAGGAAGTACTAACATTTTTAAAGCACCAGGACTGATTTTGAGATGCTTCTCTGTGAATTCAGGTTTTAAACATTTATCTTTAGGCTTAAAAAAAAAAAGTCTCCTTCTTTTAAGTGAATAGGATAAGTTAAAACATGTAAAGTATCCTTTCTATCCTTATCACCCACAACCCCTCCCTGAAATATCATCAGTATTTGTGGGTATGCTGGGATTAAGAAGATAAGCCAGTCGGTTTAGCTTCATTTGGGGGAAGACTCTGTAACTGCTTTAGGGTATCAAATATGGAACAGTTGGAAAAGCAAGCTTGATTAAAGACAGCTAACATCATTTCAGGAAGAGGAATCATGCCTAACTAATTTGTTGGAATTCTTGGAGGAAATCACTGCCCCAGTGAGCTGGTTGGGGGAAGGGAGACGATTATAGACTGAGTTTCTCAGAAAGCACTCTACAGAATTCTCCACTGTTGGCTAAAATATTTAAGGTCTGAAGTCGTGGAATTGCAGGACAATTGGCATATTGGACTAAAAGCTGGCAAAAGGGGAGGAAAGAGAGGTTAACTGTAAATGGAAATATGTCAGCCTTGAAAACAGTATCCTAAGAAGGTTCAGAAGAGAAGATGCGTTTAGCATGGAAACTGGGGCTTTCCAAGGACACAAAATCTTTGGGAAGTTTGTATTGAAAGGTGGTGGGATTGGAGAAGCTCAAGAAAGAGTTTGACTGCAAGCAGACAGATTCTTCTTGTGGGGACTTTTCCTCCACTTGGAAGGCCACCCCTTTATCATACCCTGCTTGTCAGGCTCAGCTTCATAGCATATTTCTTTTTTCTTGACAGTTCCTAAAATAAATACACTAAGAGATTCTATTTGACTTAAACTCTAGTATAATGAGCTCAGAGTGATTTGGATATTTTCTAAGATGAAATTACCTTTTTCCCTTTCTGAAGTTGTTTAAAGAGATAAGAAAGAGAATCCATGGAACAATATTTTATACCCCCCTTTTGGGGATGATCTGCCTCTTTCCACCTCTGATCTGGCTGTTCCTCTTGTAATGGAGAAGTTTAAGAATTAACAAATGAATATGATAATTGAATCATTATAAAGATGCCTTTTTTTCTTTCGAGTATATTGTAGAATAGCCAAAAACAAATACCTGAAATTACTGACACTCACTGGACTGTAACCCAGATGCCTTGATCTTTGACAGTGATTGTATAACTAAATAATCTTTATTTTGTGATTGTAAAAACCTCATGACTGGCCCCACTTGTGTCCCCTTATCCTATTTTACAACTTTGGAGTCTTGTGATCACAAAGACAGCACTTAATTTTTATTAATGAAGGAACTTGAACCAGCCCAGAACTAACCCACCCCAATTCCTAAGCTATCTTACTAGACAAAGTTAGATCTAACCAAAATTGGCCTACTTGACATGGACAGTAGCTTAAACCTTAATTTATAAGTGATCGATACCTCATTATAATACTAAAAGTCACACCCATCCTATGTTAAGGCCGCCATTTTCTTACGTAAGTTCTGTGACTAGGCATGTAATCAATCCGCACATGCTCAAATAATTAGATCATCTCTTTGTCTTCTTGAACTATTATACCCATGATCATAAACCTGCCTATCTTTGGATGCTATAAAACTATTAGAGTTACTATATTTCGGGGAGACAGATTGTAGGCCCATAGGCCCTCTGACCTCCTCGCTTTGCATTTGGCAATAAACTCTTTCTCCCTTTGAAACTCTGGCATCTCAGGAATTGGCCATTTGAGCGCACTGGGCAGAGAATCCCCACTTGATCTGTAACTCTCTGAGTATTAGTGTCTCTAGCAGGGTCCAATGAAGGAAAGTGAAGGTCAATCAAAATCAGTTATTTGTTTTCAGGCCTTGATACTTTCTACAAGACAGGTTGAAACTCTAGAGGAGAAGTGTTTTGTATTGCAGGATTACATGAAAAAATCTCCTGCCCAAATAAACCCCTTGACTGATTCTGGGTAAATATGGGTTTTCTCTGAAAGAGACAACCTATTAAACCTTTGTTTAGAATTAGATTAACAAATTTGGGGAAGGGAAATATGAGGAAGGTCAAATTTTATGAAGAATTTAGAAGTAATGTTTTCAAGGGACCAGTGCCTCAGGGACAAGGAAGGTAACACCAGTGAAGAAAGAGATGGAGAGCAGGAGGCTGTGGTGCCTGCAGGGTCCGCACCTCCAGGGAAAGGTGCTGGAATCTGGAGACATCTGGAGCACCCAGTTGGCCAAACCAACTCATTGCAGACTGGATTTGGCCCTTGGGCTGCCTGAGTGGGACCTCTGGAGTAGAGCAATGATTTCTGGGCTCTTTGAGGATAAGGACACATTTTCAATATTTAAAAAAAGGGAAAAAAAGTGAAATCTCCCAATATATTAGTTTCCTATCTATTGATGAAGAAAGTTCATAAAAAGTTCGACAAAAAGTCTTGATGCACTGTTGTTATGTGTGAACATGTGTCTTCTGATACCCACTGAGCCAGGAGCTGAATATATGAGATTGAGAATGAAGTAGCCCCTCTCTTAGTGTAGGGGGTGAAGTGGCCAAGTAAAGAGGTAATCACCAGAGAATCTATGTGTTATGAGAAGATTACATGGTGCTGTGGGATCACAGAAGAAATGCATCTAACTCACTTCTGTCAGGGAGGTCAGGAAGGACTTCCCCAAAGATGTGACAACTCAGACGAGAATGAAGGATAAGTGGCAGTTGGCCAGGACTTGGCATCTGGGAAGAGAGAATAGCCCGTGCAAAGGTCTTGAGGTGAAAGAATAAGTTTCCTTCCAGGAAATGAGTAGATCAATACGACTAGCATAGTGAGGAGAGAAGGAAGGTGATGAGAGTTAAATCTAGAAAGGAATGCAAAAGACAATCAATGAGCAGTCTATGTATGTTATTTCACATGGCATATTTACTTGATGTTAAATTAACAAGAAAATGACTGTACAAATCTTAGGGACCCTGGCAATAATCCCAAGGCTCTCCCAGGTTGTAGGGTCACACTTTGGGAACCATATGTACAGCAAATAGCAAGCAGAACTGCATAGACCAAGTTGGGCTGTTCAAAGAGTGTTGGGGGATACAGAGCATTCACCCACTCACTAGAAATTTCTGGGTACCTGGAGGGACAGGGGGATGGGGAGAGGCAGCAAGGGAAGAGGAAGGAGGAGGGGGCAGCAAAGACCAGACTTGGCTTTTTCCCTAGTCTTGCCTCAAATTGGCCCACCTCCACGATTCCTGACAAGGCAGGCTGTACCAAACCACAGGGAATAATCATTGCTTTTTTACAGATAAGGAAGGGGCTGAAGTCACTTCCTTTCTCCTTTGCAATGTCTAACAACTATCTTGCTAAAGTCTCTAAATGAATGCTTTCCTCTTGTGTTGGCAGAGCTTAATCCAGAGTTAATTTTGACCTTGGCTTTTTGGCGAGAGTCACCTAATAGGAGAATTTCTCAAGAGAGATGTGGTCTCCACATCCTTGTCTCCCACAGCAAATAGCATTCTTCCTTAGGGCTCCGAGTAACTTGGACTGTCAGAATTATGTAGTGTCAAAAAGACCACTTAAAAATAGCCACTCATCCATTCAGTGAGGATAAAAAGGAATCAAATGAAACAAACACAAAGAAAGCAGATTCCAGTTCTATGTCTGGAGCCCTTCAAGAGAGGACAGTTCATAAAAACCAAGCTATTTGAGGTGGATTTTGATACTTATTTTTTAAGGCTTGTTTAGGAAGAACAGAGTAACAGTTTCTCTGTGCCTCTGTGAGCAGCATCTTATTAATTGTCTTGAGGAACCCTCTGGAAAACATCAGTTGATTTGAACCCT
>JAQZBX010019163.1:22337-34121 GCA_029593785.1 Cabassous unicinctus
CTCTCTCTCTTTCCCCATCATGTAATAGATGAGCCTTCACTGAACCAGGTAAGGGAGAAGAAAACAGTGTTCTTAAAAAGGAAGAAATGGCAACTTTATGCAAAGTAAGTGAGATGGGATGGGTTTTTTCACCACCATTCCCACCTGCCTTCTCTTTCTCTTACCAACCATGCAGGTAAGGTTTGAGAAAGGGCATTTTGAAAATCTAACTTGAGTCTGGGAAGGAATCATGCACTTTTTTAAAAAATACTGAGGTAAAGGAGAAATGCCAACTTGAGGCTAATTTTCTCCGTGAAAACGGTCTGATTAAATTTTGGGTGCTTCCTTTTGAGGCCAAAACACTCTAAGGATTTCTTTCCTTCTCCCCTTCCTTGGTGGGATCTAAAGCCCTGCCATTCCCACCCAGCAGTGGATTTGACTTGTCTGGGCAGACTGTGGAGCCACGCCAGAGGCCATCTGCGGGAGCAGGTCCAGAGGGGCATGTTTTCTATCCTCCAAGGGATGGTCAGATGGTGTTCCCCTGGAGGCCAAGGCTAATGCCTCCCCCTTGAAGAGAGCAGGTTGAATAGGCTGGAGGCATCACCCCTAAATCTCCTCCACTGTGAACTCTGAGTGGTTTGAGATACAATGTTTAAATGTGAACTCAAGGATAGATTGAACAATCATCAGGATACTATGCTTACGAGTGGCCATTGACAGAAATACTGTTTTGTTGTCTATACTTAAATGAGCTCAAGGTTTTCGGACAGTGCCTGGCACGTGGTAACTACAGTGTCACGTTTTTGACTGAAAATTGCCTGAGAATAGGTTAAAACTATAGGCAAGTTATTTGCAGATTGGATTTCCAGCTTCTTGTCCGGCTCTCAAAGTCTAATTCCATTTAAGTGGGACTCTGTGAGCTCAATTGCAGCGTGAAGAGTCCTGTCAAAGAAAATGATTTTCATCCTTATAATTTTATGAGCCCTTAAAATGGAAATTCCATTACTTGAGAGATAAAGTAGAGCAATCTATAGTAACAACATATCAAGGGTTTACTATGTGCTGGGCTCTGTGTTAGGCTTTATGCACGTGATTCCATTTAATTCTAACCACCTTGAAATGTAGCCTTAGAAACGTGAAGCAGTTTGAGCAGTCACTCGGTTAGTGAGTCAACCATCTGAGATTCAACCCCACAGCCCCTGACTGGGGTACTATATGGCATGTTGTGTGGACTAATAGTTTGGCAAATGTTTGTTTAGTCCTGGTGATGGGAATAAAGAATTATGGAGATTTTTAATCCATCTACTTCCTGATGTAGTTGTTAAAATAGTCATACAAAGAAATTCCACATTTCAGAGGAAAAGGGAAACATTACTCTTTCAGCTTAAATGTTTGAATGCAAAAACCCTGAATGTTAAATATGTTCCTTTAGTTTTTGCTCATTTAAGTTCTCTGAATCCAAAGACGCAAGTCCAAAATGGTATATTGTATTGCTCCACATAGAAGAGGATTTTTTTTTTTACCAAAAGCATTTACCTTTGAAGTTCTAAAAATTTAGTTTTCATCGAGTCTTTAATGATGTTTCATTGAGTCCTTAATGATGTTTTAATGAACTCTACATAAGAGTTCATTGAACAAAAGAGTTTACAAGTGCAATTCTTAGTATTATTATTTTTTTAAAGATTTATTTTTATTATTTATTTACTTCTCCCCACCCCCTCGTTGTTTGCACTTGCCGTGTCTGTTCGATGTCCTTGTTTCTTTAGGAGGCACCGGGAACTGAACCCGGGACCTCCGGTGTGAGAGGGAGGTGCCTAATCGCTTGTGCCACCTCCATTCCCTGCTTTGTTGTGCCTCTGATTATGTTTTTCTTCTTGTGTCTCTTGTTGCATCATCTTGTTGCATCACCTTGCCGCGCCTGCCTGTTGCATCAGTTTGCTGTCCTGCTCATCTTCTTTAGGAGGCCCTGGGAACCTCTGCTCCCTGCTTTGTTGTGTCTCTAATTATGTTTTTCTTCTTGTGCCTCTCATTGTGTCAGCTTGCTGTGTCTGCCCATTGTGCCAGCTCGCTGTCTTCTTTAGGAAGCACTGGGAACTGAACCATGGACCTCCCATGTGGTAGGCGGGGGCTCAATTGCTTGAGCCACATCCACTTCCCTATTTTATGTTCTTTTATCAGGTCTTCCAAATGCCTCTGGACTGCTGCTCTGCCCATTTCAGTGAAGAGCAATCGGCACACCAGCTATTTCAGCCGTGTCCAAACCCTGAGTGGAACAAAGCTCCGTTGAAATCTCCTGGAGACCAGCGACTTGATCTTTTCCAATAACAGAGACAGGAGAAATACGGAGCAGGATATTTAGTTAACTACTCACCTAGCACACATAATCACTTTCAGAACGCTCTTTGAAACATTGAAATCAAGATGCTGAGAGCCAAATAAGGTATTTCCTTAGTTTTTCCTTTGCCATGTTTTTTTTTCTTTACAATAATGATTGATAGTCACTTGGCTAGTCATGGTGAGAAGAGAATGTTTTTTTTGGAAAGTCTTGATTTTCCGGGGACTGACATGGTGAAACATGCTCTTATTTCTGCCTAAAGATTAAAAGCAATCTTTTGACCTGGCATTCAAGGTTTCCCATGATTTGGACCCAATTTCTCTTCTACTCACCTCCCACCTCTACCTTATTCAGAATCTCTGCACCAACCGTGTGAATCTTTTATATAGAGGAAAAATAAGGCATGGACACAATTTTTAGGAATTTGGGGTCTAGAGGAGGAGATAATATCAACACTAATAAAAGTGAAAGATGTAAGAAAGTGATGTAATTGAGATTCATTAATGTGGCTACACTGTTGCATTATGAGTTTCAAATCAAAAGTGAGCAAGTGAGAGACGGAAAGGGAGAGTGAACGGGGTTGTCAGGGAAAGCAAGTTGAGTTCAAAATGGCCCTTGAAGAAGAAGAGGAAGGAGTCCACAGATGTGGGGAGGGATGGGGTGGAAGGGAAGAGGAGAGCTCACGCAGGCCAGGGAAACCAAAACTGTGAATGTTTGCAAGGGGGAAAGTGCATGGCGTGGCGTTGGTGGAACTGTAAACAACCTGAATGGCAAAGACAGTACCTGCTGAACAGTAGGAGGGGAAAATATTTGGAGACATAGGAAGGAATTGGACTGAGGTAGGCAAAACAAAAATAGGTAAAAGAAATGAAATTTGGTGAAATAGGAAATACAAAGCCATTGAAGGCTTTTAAGAAAACATGCTGATAAACCGACTCATGCTAAACTATGGATGACTGAAATACATATTTATTGGTTTCCTTTCTAACTATGCATGGAGGGGTTTTTATTAAACATTTATCCAACTTTCAGCCAATTTTTATGGAATACCTACTATGTGCTAGACATTAGGAAAAACAATAAGGCTACAGGGGTGGGCAAGATCAAAACCATCTCTATATTCCTGGAACTTATTTTCTAGTACTATTCATTTTCATAAAGTTCTTCTCTTTTGATTCTGTATCTCAGATGGAAATGTTTTCAGACTGAATGATGCCTTAATCTTTCTGTAAGTATCTGTAAATATATCTTTGTTTCACTTAACCTTCCAAGAAGTTGGTACTTAGCATAGCATTCTAACCTAGGAGAAGCCTTCTCTGAGCCTTCCAGACTTGTTAGGAGCCCCTCAGCAATGCTATCAACACTGATGTTTCTCTTTATTTCTAAACACCATTTATCATATTTTATTACCACCACAGCTTCTTGGCATTTACTGTCACCTACCCCCAATTAGACAATAAACACCCTGAGGAAAGTAACTACCTTCATCTCTACAATCCCAGTGTAGGTTCTCAGTAAATGTTGGTTAAGTGAAATGAGTGAATGAAGAGATACATTTCGGTTTTCTGTAACCTGAATGTTTTTCTTTGGGCAAAGTTTTTGGGAAAAAAAGAAGATATCTAGAACAAGGGGGAAAGGTAAGTTCCATTCTTCATTTTTATACCTGTGATAACCTTTTTGAAATGTTACTGTAGTTGGTTGCTCTTATCAGACTAATTGGAGTGTAGTAACACAGAGCTGGACATTTTGCCTTGAGATGGTTTAAAAATAACAAACTTTATGTATTTTTTTCATTTCCTTAACTGCTACAGTGTTAGCCCACCCCATAAATCACAACAGTGGGTTCTGTCTTAATGCCACAGGTATTTCGATAACATAGACTGTTCAATAAATTATCAGGTAATTACTAGCAAAAACACTGCAAATTTGATTTAACTATAGGCATCTTTTTGGTTTTGGAAACTTTCAGCTCTGAGGTTTGGATTAAAAAACACTTTGGATGTCACCATGAGACTTGCTACTTCCAGTTCATTGTCTAGAATTCTCCCTGGCAGCCTTGCAAAACAAATCTTGGAAAGCGCCTAGAGAAAACTATTCTTCCTAGAAAACTTGGAGCCTTTTTGATTCACTCTGGATGCCAAAGATAGCGAATGAAAATTTTTGTCTTGATTTTATATTTGTTGCTTCGTTCACTCGTTCTCTCATTTGTTCTTTCATCCAATCACTTACTTCTTCATTCATTCGAGTTTTTAAAAACGTCCCAAGTTTTAAAACATCATTTCCTCTTACTATGGAAATGTGCCAGTCAAACTCTAGGTGGCGCTCGACGGCGAACCTGGGAGGCCCGGGGCGGAGTCAGACAGCAGAGCTCTCAGAACCAAGAACCACAGAACACCCAGGCAGAGCCTCAGACTGGGGAGGGAGCTGCCAGTGCGGGGGTGGAGGGCGGGGCAGGGCAGGATGTGCGCTTGGGTTTCATTTGGAAAAAACATACACCATATTGCAATATAATTTATTTTTATATTTCTATTTGGAAAATGGTATAAAACGCCCGCTTTTTCTTGAACACCACCCTTCTCACCGTCTGGACTAGGTCAGGGTTCCCTGTATTTCTTCAATGCATTTGAATCATCATTGTAAATGTTAAAGTGTTTCTTTAATTATTGGTTTAATATCCTTGGACTGTAGCTTCCCTGAGACCAAGGATTTTACTGCATTTTTGCTAGTATCTGCCTGGTGCCTAAGACAGCACCTGGCAAGAAGTAGTAGACACACACACTATATATATATATATATATATATAATTTTTAGGAGGTGCGGGGGATCGAACATACAACGTCGTACGTGGGAAGCAGGTGCTCAACCACTGAGCTACACCCAATGCCCCACAATAAATATTTTTTGTTTGTCTGCGGCTTCCTTCTTCTTTCATCCATTCATTTATTCATTCAACTCCTCCTTTCTTTCCCTACCCCACTCTACCCTTATCTTCCACATTCCTTCCCACCTCTCCCAGCCCTCCCACCTATATCATCCCCCTCTCTATCCATGTTTATCATAAAAAGGAGGCACGAGTTTTTAAAGGTAAGAAGCATTAAAGTGGGGGGAAACTAAATGTGTGAAATCCTTGAATAGTCAGACCTTTAAAATCCAAGGAAAGAGCATTTAAATATAAGAAAAGGGCAGGTCTGCCAGTGCAAAAGAGAAAGTGTATACTCCTCAACAGCCTTTCCCCTCTGCGACATAGCTTTCCTGAGCAGGTGCTGCGCCTCCTGGCTTTTGGCAGCTGGAAGCAGACACCAGTAGAGCCCTTCCCTCTGAATGGTTTGGACTGGGGACAATTGGCTGGAATCATAAGTGGCCTCTTGGCTCACTCCAGCGGTACTTCAGCTTTCATAAACGTCCCGTTCCTGGAGCTGTAAGGTTCCAGCACATGGGGGATTTCCCTTTGTTAGTCCCTGACACACAGAGCTCTGCTCCCAAGCCAAAGCCATTGTGTCTGCCTCTTAAAGGCAAAAGAAAGAGAGAGAAGGGAGGGAGAAGGGAAGGGAAGGGAAGGGAAGGGAAGGGAAGGGAAGGGAAGGGAAGGGAAGGGAATTCTAATTGAGAAAAAAAACAATTGTTAACCACAGACACCTAACTTGCTATTTGTTAAAACACATTTTTTTAGTTGCTGTCACCTGGAAAATGGTTTTTGTGATGTTGGCAGTCTTGTGAGTAGAAAGACAAGATTTTGTAAAGGTGCACCCCCCAAGTCCTTACGTTAATTATTACCTACCACAGAAACAAAACATAGGACTGGAGAGGAGCTTCCAGTCATAGTTGCCAATCCCTTCATTGCACAGATAAAGAACATGAGCTCTGAGAGGAGTGACTTGCTCAAAGCCACTCAATTCTGGACTCAGACCAAAACTCAGGTCTTCTGGCCAGTTCTGCAATTTCTCTGATTCATTTAAAATGAATTTCAAACAGTCCCTTTACCATAAAATTATTTCCTCAACTCTCATTCTCCTGTGTAAAACCTCATAGGGGACCTAATTGCTAATGGTGAAGGAAAAATATTGTATCCTTTAAAAAATGTTCCAAAAGGAAAGGAAACTTGAAAGCATATAAATGTCATATCACCTGTGAGTAGGAACCCATCGTTATTGTGTGGATAATAATGAAATAAAGACACAGATTCCAGTTAGTTCCACATTTGGTGTGTGCCTTTGAGAAGGGAGTCCAAAACATTTTCCAAATGTTCTCACATACACTGGGTGTGTCTGTCCTATGTAACCTGAAAGTGATTTACTCCTGTGAAATCATTCGTGCAAACCTGCCAACAATATGAATGATTTTGTTTGTCTACCGTCTCAAAATAATTGATCTTATACACATTAAGCTAATTAAAATAGCCAGGCCTTTTCTCTGCAGAAACTCCACAAACCCTCTTTTAATTGTGCTCGAGAGGTCAGGAAAAGTCTAGAAATGGGCTATGAAAGAAGACAGCTTTTCCTTTCATCAATTTGCTTTAATCTATTAAGATAAAGCCAAAGAATGTATTTTTAATGCATTGATAAAAATATGCAAACATATTTCATATTTTTAGTCAGCCTCCAACTTATTAATGGGTCATATTCCAAAAGTTAGTAGGTAATTGGGTTGTTTGGAATTTGGAGTATATTTTCCCATAGAAACAATGTCACCTATTGGAGTTAGTTCTCAGAGTGCCCTTTAAGCTCTATTTAACCCATAGTGTAGCGGAGCCATTGTACATTTATAAATTATCATTGTACTTTAATATTATTAATTAATTAGCTCAACGGCAATTACACTGATTAAAAGATGTTTTTGAATGCTAACATCTAGGAAAAGCAGTTTCAGTTATAGATGATTGAGACAGTAGATTGAGACTTTAGAGTAGTTTCATAGAAGGCTTCTGGGTATTTTCAAGACACTAAAGATAAATGATAATAGGTCTTTATTGTGTCTAATTTCATCTGATCCTTTATAACTAAAGGAGGAAACAGAGGGAGAAAGCCCCTGGTCCCCATTCAACTTTCACCACCACCAGAGTTAGAGGACAAGGAGTGGAAAAGAAGCAGAAGAAGACAGAGGTTAAAATAATGTGCAAGTGTGTGTGCCCAGAGCTTACATGGGCCTTGAACAATGAGAGAAAGAGCAATGAGACACTGGCCTGAGAATTCTATGTGTTGTTCATAGAGTGGTAGTGCTGGCCTTGGGTTTCTTGGTAACTGGCGAGAATGTTAAGAAGGTGTGGTGGTTTGGAGCTATGTACCCCAGAAAAAAATAGTCTTAAGCCTTATCCATTCTTAAGTAGGACATTTTGATGAGGTTGTTTCAGTTAAGGTGTGGGCCACCTCAATCAGGATGGGTCTTAATCCTGTTACTGTAGTCCTTTCTAAGGGAGTGAAACTCAGACAGATAGAGAAAACCACAGAGGAAGCAGCCAGAAGCTGAAAGTCAGTGGAGTCCAGAAGAGAAAGAAAAAGCTAGGAGAAGCCACCCATGTGCATTGCCCTGTGACAGAGGAACCAAGAACCAAGGATTGCTGGCAACCAGCCCCAGAATGCATCTTTGGGAAGAAAACATGGCCTTGATGAGGTCTTGATTTGAACTTCTCCTACCCTCAAAACTGTGAGCCAATAAATTCCCATTGTTTAAGCCAACCCATTGCATGGTGTTTGCTTTAGCAATGAGGAACCTAAAACAGAAAGGGGAAAGAAAAAGTGTTAGACTTGTCTGTGTGTCACGAGATGCTCTGAGACTTAAGATGTTCAGTAAACAGGTGTTTGTTCCTCAGGGACAAGAGTTACCTGACTGAAGAAGAGTTAGACCTTGTACTAGTTTCCTGTGGGCTCTGTAACAGGTGACTTAAAAGAACAGAAAGTTATTCTCTCACAATTCTGAAAGCTAGAAGTCCAAAATCAAGATGTCAGTACAGCCATGCTCTCTGAAGGCTCTAGGGAAGAATCAATTCCATGCCTTTTTCCAGCTTCTGGCAATTACTGACAATCCTTGGTGTTCCTTGGCTTGAGGCAACCTAACACCAGCCTCTGCCTCAGTCTCCCACCGCCATCTTCCCTCTGTGCCTCTGTTCACATGGTGTTTGCCTCTCCATGACTGGTTATTTCTCTTCTTATAAGGACACAAATCACATTAGGTTAAGAGCCAGCACTACTCCAGTAGACCTCATCTTTATTTAGCTTAGCTAATTATATCAGCAATGACCCTATGTCCAAATAAGTTCACATTCTGAGGCTAGGACCTCAACACATCTTTTTGAGAGACACAATTCAACCCCTAAGAGATCCTCAGTTTGAATTCATATACATCTATTGGATACCGACACAGTTCAGAGAGCTGGGGGTAGCAGGCCAACTTGCAAAAATGGTCACGCTATCACCTTCTACCTTGTGGTGATAATAATAGCTAATATTTATTCATCACACACTGCACACCGGCACTCTTCTAAATGAGCTGCTTGTTTTATCTCATTTAATCTTTGCAGAGACCTGATGAAGTAGATATTGTTATTATCCCATTTTACAGTTGAAGAAACTGAGACAAAAAGATGATAACTAATATTCCCAAGGTCATATGGCTAGTAAGGGGTGGGGCTGGTATTTGAACCCAGGTAGTCTGAGAGCGGAGCTTGTGCTCATTACCACATGCTACGCTCTGCCCTTAAATTTCTCTGGTCAACATTCTTGGCTTTCGTTGGCAATCACTCCTGCCCTGATTCCATCTGGGTTTTGGAATGTACTCAGAGAAGTGTCTGTGCATGGAGGCTGGAAATGAAGAGGCACCCAAGGTCATGCCTTTAAGGCTCCCTTCATTTTCTACAGCTACTGTGAAGAAAGTTACATTCCCACAGAGAACACTGTCGAACTGGAAAAAAATTATGACGGAAGGTCTCCAAAAGGACCTCCGAAACTAGGGTCTTATCTCATGAGGCAAGCGAAAGGCCGTTCCCTAAATCAAAGAATGAAACAAAGTACATCTTTATCAAACATTGCTTTGACATCCCTCCCCTTTGTACAACTGGACAGACACTCCCATTGTCTCTTTAAATAATTTTTAAAACTCCCGAACTTTTACTTGGAGACCCCCTTTGAAACTACTTTACCTCCCTGGATATACTAGCTCATATTTTCTACTTCATCCTGGCAAAAGTTATTATCCCTCATAAAACTTTACCCTCTTTCTTCTCTAAGCCACCACATAAACCATTACTCCTAATTATACATGCCCTTTCTCAAGCCATATCCATTACTCTGTCAAATTTCCGTGCGAGGTTAATCTGCCAGTGAGAATTTAAATGGACTCCAGGGGCAGAGTATTCTCTCAGTGGATAGAGCTTGGACTCTGAAGTCAGCCAGGCTAGGTTCAAATCCCAATTCTTCCATTTACTAGCTGTCACACTGGGCGATTTATTTAACCTTTCTAAATCACTGCTTCTTCACCTATAAAATTGATATGATATTAACGGCATTGGCATAACAAAGCTGTTCTGGCAATTAAATGAGATAGTGTACATGAGGAACTTAGTTCACGGTAAATACATAATATTTGATAAATGTTAATCCCCATCATTACAATTTTTGGAAGACAAAATAATCAGAGATGTGCACAAAGGTGGGTACACAGAGATGCTCAACCTGTATAATAGTGCAAAACTGGAAACAATCTATGTCCAACCATGATTGACCATGCAGCCAGTTCAAAGTCATGTTTGGAATATTGGAAAATATTCAGAGTATATTGGTGAGTTTCTGAAAAATGGGCCCCAAAACATGTAAAGTATGATATCCCGGGGGCATGGGGGCGGGAGGAGATGTATGCTTGGAAAAAAAGATTGGAAGAACCTACACCAAAAAGTAAATTACAGTAATCTCAGCAGGAGTACTGGTATATGGAGTGTGGATAGATATTGGGGTAGTGGGTGTTTTTTTTGTTTTGTTTTGTTTTTAATGTTTTGTACCTTTCTGTGTTTCCTAAATTTTGTACATTTTATAATTAGAATATTATAAGCTATTGAAAATGCTGTATAAAGTATAGCCTTCTCAGATGAACTCCTCCTGGTTCCACTTAATTCAGACATCCAGCTCATCCCCTTCTCTTTTGCCTTTCTCGCTGTCTACAGATTTACGTTCGCTTCTGCACAGCTGTAGTTGGTTTTGAATATTTGGCAGAGTCTGTAGGTGGTGTTTAGTTATATTTATATAGGTTCTCTCTCCCTCATCAGATGGCATTTCCGCGAGGATATGTCCCCTGTGTTAATTGTGCACAGTGACTTGGAAGCTCTTTGTCCCAAATGTTAATAGATTGAAATAATTGTACATAATTCAGGGAGAAAACCAAACTTGCTGAAATTGCTTCATGATTAGATTAACATTTATTGGGAGCTAGGGATTTTTCATTTATCTATTTATTTTTAACGGAAGGGCTTACAGACTGGTTAAGAATTGGGACCTTGCACCTGAGACAGTGCTGTGTGTTTTCCCAGCTATTTCATTTCCTCTTGGGAAACAGAAATAAAACATTTCCAAATCCCTTTGCAGCAATTACCAGTGGCATGGGAGCAGAGATGAGGGATGCTACTTCCATCTTG
Source organism: Cabassous unicinctus (assembly GCA_029593785.1). NCBI lineage: Eukaryota > Metazoa > Chordata > Mammalia > Cingulata > Chlamyphoridae > Cabassous > Cabassous unicinctus. The sequence continues at coordinate 33,269 of JAQZBX010019163.1, forward strand.
TTTGTTCCTGCAGGAACGCCCACTTCCCTGCTGACTGTTGGCCAGGTAAAGCTAGGGTGACCTGGAAACTGCAGTAAGGTAGAGCCACACAATGGAAAGAACCTAGTTCCTGAGATACTGTTTAGAGGAGAAAGACCCAAGAGTTACCCAAGCAGATACATCTGAAATGAAAAGTGTCAGTGAGAAAAGTAGACTTTCATTACTTGAAGGCATTGAGATTTGGGGATTATTTATTCCTACAGTAACTCTACCCTAATAACATAAAATTTTAAAAATAGTAAAAGAATTCAAGATATATTCTAAATGTCAAACAAATGACAGAACGTAATAACATTTGCCCGTTTCACTTTTCCCCAAATACCTTTGCTTCAGGTTTACTCAGTCCTCATAGAAGCCCTGATGAGTAGTAACATATCTATTCTCACGGCACAGTTTAAAAAACTGAACTGAAGAATTGTTACATCCTTTGATGGAAGCTAAAACTAAGATTTCCTGATATGGTTTTCTTTCCTTTTTTGGACACTGACTGCCTCTAGGCATAAATACTACAATAGTTCAGAGGAGTGAGTAATGACTAAATTACGTAGAGAGAAATTTTGCCTAAATTGCCTAGGCAGTATTTCTCAAACATTGGTTCCACAAGAATTGAATGTGTCCCAAGAAATAGAGTTCCAAGGTCAAACAAGTTTGGGAAACACTGGGTTAAACAAATGTAACCAGGGTTTCTCTATTTCCTTTTAACTTGTGATTAGGAAGCCCATTTGGATGTGGTAGGCATCATGGCCTCTTCGTCTGACTATGGAAGTCTTCTATGATGGAGGAGAGATCAGAAGCTGAGTGTGTTGAACCATAC